>OVAV01000352.1:0-19843 GCA_900406375.1 Iberis amara | reverse complement strand
AGGAAGAAGACGAAGAGGCTATGATATTTTAAATTTTTAAATAAAGAAATTATTATAATTAAGAGTAAGACTTAAAAAGTACTTAACTATTGGATAATAATTATATGGTTTATTATATTAAAAATGTAAAATTTTATTCTAGATTTATTAATAAAGATATTATAAAAAGATTAATTATAGAATGCATAAAAATATATTCACCTCATTTTTATGTTAATATGAAAAAAAGAACACAAAATCCAAGATGCGAATAGCGAGAAAAAATGACAAAAAGAATATATATAACTGAAACCAAAATATGAAGAGCCTTTAGGGCCTCAACAAACTGAATGCCAAAAAAAAAGAGAGAGCTAAAGGTATGAGAGATGAAGGAAGACATGAAATAATGATTAATTACAAATTGACAAAAAAAATTATTAAAAAACAACAGATTAGCGAGCACATCTTCCTCCCCACCTACCAATAGCTACAAAAATTAAATTTAAAAAAAACAATAATGATAAGAGACGTGTAAAGGCAAAAAAGAATGAGACAAAACAGTTGGTATACTTTATTCGTTTTAAGGGTTTACACTAACAAATTATGCAGCTATGGATAAAAAATAGTTGAAAATATTTTGAAAAAAAAACCAGAAAAAGCAGTAACAAAAAAATCAACACTAAGATTTCCAAATACAAGAAAAAATACATAAAATATAACAAAATTATACATATAATAAAACTTCAGTTACCTCTTGTTTTCTCATGCCACGTGTCCTATAAAAAGTGATAACAAAAATAGAGAATGATGGCCTAACGTTTCAAATTCATCTTGGGCCTAATAATGCCCTGCAAATTAAAGTTATATATTCTCAATGGCTCTATGATACTGTGCAAAATTAAAATTAACTTCTCTTTATCAAATCTTCGCACCTTCTCTTCGCCTCTTTTCATCGTGCCCCTTCATCGCTATTTTACCTTTCATATATTCAATTTACACTTTCAGTTCTCAAAATAGCCATAGATTTTCATAATTCACCATGGTTGTTCTAAAAACAAATTGTGTCCAAAGTGACGATGGTTGTTATGATAATCTCATAAACTAATAAGACAGAGGTCCATATAATATTTTTGGTTTTAAAATTGGTTTTCTTTGATGGTTTATCTTTGCTTTATAACTCTGTTTTAAATTTTTCTTTAGAATTTCCACAATCATCTACTATGCATTTATTAGTTGTTAATGATATGAATTTTTACTATTGTTCTACTTTCTTTCCTAAGTGACAGGTGTATTATGTTTGTTTAAGAAATAAGGAAAAAGAACTATACAATATAAAATTTGTGACTTTTGGTAGAGTCGCGTCTGTTCACAACATATGCATCTTTTCAAAGAATTAAATAGACTTCTGTACATATTGTCATATTTAAAAGATTCTAACCGATGTCAATACAAAAAATTATGTCGAGATGAATGGTGTATTCCGCCAAATTACGAAACTGAGAGATGTTGATGGTTTTCATATGGTTAAAGGAACAGTGTGAAAAAGTGATTGAGTGGTGGACTGTACCCCGCCGAGTTATGAAAGGAGAGAGATGTTCTTGATAATTTCCTTTACATTTTTCAGATGGTTAAAGAAATAGAGTAAACCAAGACAATTAGTTCACCCTAGCCGCTTATTTTTCTCTGAGGCACGCAAAGTAAGGAATCTTCAAAACCCATGGTTTCCGACGCCGGTGGCGGCTGTTTTTTCCGGCATCGTTATCTGTGTTCGCCGGCATCATCGTCTCTTTGCTCTGTTTCGTTATCTTCGCTGGCGGTGTTGATGCACGCCATCGTCGTCTCCACCTTTGCACCATTTTTCTTATTTTCCTTCGTTCCTTCCCTCCGCCATCATTGTTTTCTCTGGTTGGGCTCCCTTTTTATAATATGTATACTTTGTTTAATACTCAATTATCATATTGATATGCGCTCTCCTTTCGACCATAATTGATCGGTGCAGATCTTGGAAGAAATCCTGACAGTGTTAGATTTGGCTTGAGATGGACTCGAAGCACCTCCGTGCTTACATCGCCACTTTGGGCTCACCCTCCTCATGCATGATGATGTTTCATATATGCGTCTCTTATTCATGCTCAAATTTAGAAAAAAATCATATTAACATATGTTGGATTTATGGTTGCTTCGATCCGCTCACAACGTTTTTGAAAATACATGTTTAGATTATATTACAAAAAAGGAAACATATGATTTAGAATTATTCTTTTATATGAAATTATCTTAACAAAACATACAGGGTATTATAACATATTTTAAAATGTTAAGATGAAATTTAAATTCTACTTCCAAATTGACATAACATATCGCTAAAAACAAAATCAAAATTTCAAATACATCATTAAGTTTGAAATTTATATTATGTTTTTTGGATTATACATGTCAACTGTAGTGAATTTTTTCTAATATTCTATTCTAAAAAATATTTTATAAAAGTAAAATTTTAGATTATACAAAAAAGTTGAAATATAAATGTGAATTTTTTATATAATATTCAACAAAAAAAATATTTAAAAGTTTTACGCCATCAAAACCGCAGATTAGTTCTAGTTATATACAAATACATATGTGAATTTTTCTGAATAAAATAACAAGGGCAACCACTAGTACATATAAAAGTAAGCATTTATAATAATCTTCAACTACGACGAGAGATAAAAACAAAACTCAACTTCTTCTGTATTATTCTCATGTATTGTGTCCTTCTATTTCATGTTCCACTCAAATAGGATTTTTTAGAAAAAGGGTTTATACATTAATTTCAAAATGAACTACTATGCATTTATTAGTTGTTAATGATCTGAATTTTTACTATTGTTCTACTCTCTTTCCTAAGTGACATGTCTATTATCTTTGTTTAAGAAAGAAGGAAAAAGAACTATACAATATATAATTTGTGACTTTTGGTATAGTCGCGTCTGTTCACAACATATGCATCTTTTCAAAGAATCAAATAGACTTCTGTACATATTGTCATATTTAAAAGATTCTAACCGATGTCAAAAAATTATGTCGGATGAATGGTGTATTCCGCCAAATTACGAAACTGAGAGATGTTGATGATTTTCGTTACGGTTTTCATATGGTTAAAGGAATAGTGTGAAAAAGTGATTGAGTGGTGGACTGTAACCCGCCGAGTTATGAAAGGAGAGAGATGTTCTTGATAATTTCCTTTACAGTTTTCAGATGGTTAAAGAAATAGTGTAAACCAAGACAATTAGTTCACCCTAACCGCTTATTTTTCTCTGAGGCACGCAAAGTAAGAATCTTCAAAAACCATGGTTTCCGACGCCGGTGGCGGTTGTTTTTGCCGGCATCGTTATCTATGTTCGGCGGCATCATCGTCTCTTTGCTCTGTTTCGTCATCTTCGCTGGCGGTGTTGATGCACGCCATCGTCGTCTCCACCTTTGCACCCTTTTTCTTATTTTCCTTCGTTCTTTCCCTCCGCCATCATTGTTTTCTCTGGTTGGGCTCCCTTTTTATAATATATATACTTTGTTTAATACTCAATTATCATATTGCTCTGCGCTCTCCTTTCGACCATAATTGATCGGTGCAGATCTTGGAAGAAAATCCTGACAATGTTAGATTTGGCTTGAGATGGCCTCGAAGCACCTCCGTGCTTACATCGCCACTTTGGGCTCACCCTCCTCATGCATGATGATGTTTCATATATGCATCTCTTATTCATGTTCAAATTTAGAAAAAAAAATCATATTAACATATGTTGGATTTATGGTTGCTTCAATCCGCTCACAACGTTTTTGAAAATACATGTTTAGATTATATTTCAAAAAAGGAAACATATGATTTAGAATTATTCTTTTATATGAAATTATCTTAACAAAACATACATGGTATTATAACATATTTTAAAATGTTAAGATGAAATTTAAATTCTACTTCCAAATTGACATAACATATCGCTAAAAATAAAATCAAAATTTCAAATACATCATTAAGTTTGAAATTTATATTATGTTTTTTTGGATTACATGTCAACTGTAGTGAAATTTTTTTAATATTCTATTCTGAAAAATATTTTATAAAAGTAAAATTTTAGATTATACAAAAAAAGTTGAAATATAAATGTGAATTTTTTATATAATATTCAACAAAAAAAATATTTAAAAGTTTTATGTCATCAAAACCGCGGATTAGTTCTAGTTATATACAAACACATATGTGAATTTTTCTGAATAAAATAACAGGGTCAACCACTAGTACATATAAAAGTAAGCATTTATAATAATCTTCAACTACGACGAGAGATAAAAACAAAACTCAACTTCTTCTGTTTTATTCTCATGTATTGTGTCCTTCTATTTCATGTTCCACTCAAATAGGATTTTTTTGAAAAAGGGTTTATAAATAAATTTCAAACTGAACTTAGTTGTAACAGTTGAAAATAAGCTGAACCTATCAAAGTGATAGACTCTGAATCAACATACCCAGAAAATCAGATTTTAAAAAAGAGTCTCACAGTTCATGTGAAATCGTTTGGTTTCCCAACATTGATGCTCTGTTCAGCCAAGAACTCTGTAATGGCCTTCTTTTGCCATCCTTTGAAGCTCCTATAATAAAGAAAGGAAAACACTTTATTCATGGCGATCAAGAAAGCAAACTATGTTTTGAGGAGATAGATTTTAGACTTTACTTGTGATCAAGATGAACCAAGATCTCGCCTCCCGGGAATGATGATTTAGTAGCTTGAAATGCTGCTTTGATTGATTGTCTCCAAGTTCCACCAATGTAATTCTCTCCAGGCTTTGGATCTTCCATTGGTAACGAGTATCCAGAAAGCAAATGGCCAACCCAAATATCATCTTTCCTAATGAACGCAAGAAAAATAGATGAGACAGAGAACATGCTTGCAGGAAGCATAATTCTTGACAACTTACAAAGCTATATCCATGTGACGAGGAGCATAATGTCCACCTCCAATTCCTAACAGAACTTTCCTCTTTCCAGTTTCACTGTCCACATTAGTTTACATTGTTAATACCTTTGCATATATGTCAGAGGTAACAACTAAGCTATCACCTGTTCCAGCTGCCTATGGCTTCACCGCCTCCTAGCCCAAGTCCTTCCCACAGTAACTGAATCACATAACACTATGATTATACTAGATGAAAGCAATGGTTTAAGATACAGACAAGTAAAGTAATATGATAATAGATGAATGAATGTTGTCATTAATCAGTCATGTTAAGCATATATTGATGATAATAAGCAAACTTTAAACCCCAAAACTCACAGGAACCTTATTCTACCTCCTTTAAAGAAACAAACTTTTTTTCAACTTACAAGAGCCATGACTTGAGCAGCGTCTTGTCTCTTCCAGTATTCCTCTGTACTACCTACATATTAAATATTAAGCATTTCCAAAGATGATTGATTACAAGAATGAAAAGAAAAATGATCTAATTTTCTCCAATAAACTAGTACAACTGTATAAAAAGGGATGGCTAATTCAAGAAAGAAACTCACCGATCTCCAAGAACATAGTTGGCTTGCTAGTTATTGGTCCATGATGAGTGCCTTCTAATGTTATCTCAAACTCAGGAACTAAGCTATGAGCTTCAGCCATTTTCTTCAAAAGCCGCAACCATGGACCAATTCTAGGGTTTGGCAACGCCGCCCATCCCGGCTTTCCTCCGTGCGGCGGCGATTCCCCTTCTTTTAAGTGAAGTACTCCTTCGTTTTTATCAACAAACATCTTNAAAAAAACATTTTTCAAAAAAATCCAAAAAAAAAAAAAAAAAAAAGAGAATACACAGATGTTTGAATACCAATAGGATGAACAGTCAGAGCAGGACGATTTGAAACGGCGGTGTGACGGCTGAGGAAGATGACTTCGTCAACAACTTCACCGGTAGCTTCTTCCCACCGTAAATCGAGATCATCTTCTTTCACTATAGATCTATCGTGTTGAATCACTCTTGTTTGCTGATTGGTAAAACTCTTGATGTCCTGAACATTTCGAGAAGAAAGAATCGGCCTTTGAAAATTAACTCAGAAAGACAAAAAGCAAAACGGAGGCGAAGAGAGAGAGAGATCGAAATGATACAGGTGATAAGTTGGGTCCAGTGGACCAACCGGGCATTGCGAGAAGCGCCGCCGCAGGATTGATCGACGCTGGATCGGAGGTGGTGGATACGATCAGCGTCACCATCTCTCTCTTTGTCACTGTAACGCGCCAAGTGGCGTCTAGAAGCGATTGGATTTGGGTTGCGTTTGATTTTAGTCTGCTGCGTGTGTGGACGAACCGTATAACGTTTCGGCAGCTTGTTTTCAAAATCATAGGAATTTAAAGTTTTAGCTTTTAACTTTTGGAAAGCCATTCAAGAAGATATTTTCTGTTTGATCATTTTTTTCTAATTGGAAAGATAGTGTCTAGCTCCCCATCTAGAAAAAAAAAAAAAAAAACTCTAAATTTCTTTATGACATGTTTTTCTAAAAAATACTCTCTCTTTTGCTATTGTGGACGTCGTTCTTTTTTTATATATAGTTTTTTATCGTCCTCTTTTCTGGTAGCTCCTCTTTAGTTTTGGTTCCTCGTCAGTGGTGGTAAATGGTCGGCTTTTCCTTTTTTCTCGTAAAAGTTTTAGCTGGAAAGTGGCTTTTAATGGTTGTTCTCCTTTGATTTTGGCGGTTCTTCAACGATGGGAAAGGATCCTTCCTGTTCCGACGGTTAGGGAAAGATTTTGGGTCGAGTTTGTTTTTCTTCCTTTACCGAGTCTTGTCGTGATTAGCTTCAGTTTTGCTGTTGGTTGGGTTTAGGTTCTACAGTTGGAGCTCGCATCTCTGATGATTCTCACTCCAACGTCTGAGTCACAATTTTAGTGGTTCAAGCGTCTGCGCCTTCTCTGGTCCGTGGAAGAGTAAATGCCTTTCAGATCAAAAGTTTGGTAGGTCGTCTTTGTTCATGGCCAGGCTCATATATGATTTGGTAAGGGTTGCTTTTCACCTTGCTTGTTCGTTAGGGTGTGGTTCTGTTTTGGGGTTATGAGGATTATGGCTAAGTTAATATGGTTTGGAGTGTTTGGTTTTGCTATTGTTTTGGATGTTGTGACTCTCTTTTTTGAAGTTTCTATGTTTTGGCTGGTACGGATTTGCATCGGTTTGATTTAGTCATTCTCGGGTTTTTTTTGCTTTTGCTCTTTAGGATTTCTATCATGCGTAGTAGTGGTTGTGCCTCTTCCTTTTCGGTTTCTAGATCTTGTTTGGTTTTGGCTCTTGTTCTAGTGCGAATCTTCTGATGTAGTGTTGGGTCATTTTCGTTTCCTCTCTTTTGAGTTATCATGCAACCCCGATATCTTCCAAGGTCTAGGTCTTTCCGACCGCTGAGTGTATACACATTTCCTGACATATGGTTAACGATTATGGTGTAATGGCGGTCTCATGGTTATCAGGAGCGAAATGTTCTTGAACTATAAGAGTTAAGTAACGTCATTGTCATTCGTTCAAGCTTGCATTCTCCGGTTTAGTTTTTTGTTGATTGTTCTGTTTATGGAGGCTTCTCTTATGTTTGACTTTAATCAAGGTTATCATTAGTATTTTTTCTTGGTCATGGTGTCTTGTTATCATTCAGGTTCTGTTTATATTTCTCATGTTTATAATCATGGGTTTATCCCTTTACTGTATTATCAAAGTGAAAGAAAAAGATAGTCTAGCTCTCCCAAACTTAGCATTGCCAAATTTCTCTCTTGTAATGTGTTTAGACCGACGATTGTCAGTTTCTCCAACACCAATATCAGCCCTTTATAGTCTTTTCACTTTGATTTCATTCTAGTCATATATCTTTTTGTAAGGGTGGTTCTCTTAGATAAAACTTTAGAAAAAGTCTTTGTGTTTAGATGGTTTGGAAGTGCCCCTACAAGTGGTTTCAACTCTGATTAGGATCGATAGAACTCATAAACCTAGATTTGGCCTAAAACCAAAACGTGACACAAATGTCTCCCGAAAATCCAATTTGATTCTATCATAAGCCTTACTCATATCCATCTTGAAAGCAACAAAATATGTGCTAACTAATTTTTTCTAAAGCTCACAAAATTTTTTTGGGATATAATAACATTATTCATGATAAGTCTTTATAGGAAAGTTGATCGAGTCTCTGAATTAGCCTTGGATCCCGTAACCGCAGAGAAAAAAAAGAAATCTTGATATTATCTTGTATACCAAATTAGCATAGCTCTGTCATTCTCTTTGAACTATATACTTTTGGAATTAGATATATGTTTGTTTTATTTATTCATTCACTGAAATGTTTGGTGTCAGAAAATTCTTTCACTAGCTTTATTAGATCATCTTTAACACATCCCAATATTGTGGGTAGAAAAGAGCCATCATCCCATCCAGTCCTGAGCTTTCTCTAGGTGCATAGCGAAAAGTACCCTCCAAACTCCAGCTTCTGTTATCTCCCAAACTAATCTCTTATTTTGTTGTTTTGTCACTAACAATGTCAACACCTCCACTAGTTTCGCAATACCTTAGTTTTTGATTTGATAAAGAGACTCACTCGAGGCTCTCCTTCATTCACCAGAATCAGATCTTCATTTACACCAATTTTTCGAATGATCACACCATTATTGATTGGGTGGGGAGGACTGTTAGGGTGGTTGGAATCATCATCACCATCCGAGGCTACATCACCACCATTCTGTATGAGGCATTGTCCCTAATCATGTGTTAAGCTACCACATGAAGAGCAAAAGCCCCACAATATTTTGTAAATGAAATCGAAGAAGCGTATTAGTGTCCGACATGAACTAAAAAAAACTTTTGGAAGCGTAACAGATGTTCCACTGTTCAATTAACATGAATGCGCACAAACTCTATACGAGAGGCACTATCTTCAACAAAATGTATCTCCATTAACATACCAAGGTCACAACCCACATGAGCAATCACTTCACGATTTAGAAAGTATAAAGGAATCACCCGTACTTGAATCCAAAATGGGATGAAATTGAGAAAAGACAGATTCATAGCAGGACTCCAACGATGAAGAACCAACATTATATCATCAAATGCCCATGGGCCATGACTAAAAGCATAATTCATCAGTTCTTCATACTGAAAATGAATTGGAATTGTATCCTTTCAACAATTCTTCCGCGAACAAAACCAACAAGACCCCAACTACGAGGAAGGGACACAAAAATAAAACTGAGATTTTGTTTACGTAGAATCAGAGAACGATTAACCAAGATGAAACCGTTTTCAGTAGCAGCACGTAAGAGCACCGATGGAGGTAAAGCAACAAGAGTGTCATTAATTCCAAGATCTTGCATGCTTTTTTGAGATTATCCGCCATGATATCACAGTGGGAAATTGAGGAAGATAATGAAAAGGAGAGATAAAAATGAAGATCATGTGGGAAGATGGTAAAAGAAAGAATACTCGCCCCATTTATATGAAAAGGAGACAAACACATCACATATCAATCCACCATGAAGCGTGGAGATAATCGTCAGGTAGTGGGTTGAAAACCGCCTCTGCCACTCACAACCGACGAGACAAACATCAAATGAATTGAAGATGATCGGAAATAACTGAAAAGAGAACCGAAAAAGTTGCCTTTAAAATCGCCATTAGATCACTCTAGTATTCATAAACAGTTTAGTGTTTTTATGCTCCTTTTAGCATTTTGTTTTTCTTGATTGTTAATAATGAAAGATTTAAAAAATGTATAAAAAGAGTTTCTCAATACATTCTTTAATGTGTTGATATTGAGAAAAATATATAGTTCTATATTTATGGAATAGATAATAACAACCATAGATTGTTTTTAGATTTAGTAGAGCTATCATTGTATATAAGCCCTTTCATAGTTTCATAATAAAGCAAGTCATTAAGATTAAACAAATCTACATGGTAGCAGAGCCACGTTAAACCTAAAATTTTTCTCTTCATTGTTTTCACGTTGAAAACAATATTCTCTTCTTTTCCTCTCAACGAAGGTGTGATCTTCTTAGAATTAAATACGAGTGTATCAAGTTGATACATCATCTCTCACAAAATCTATGTCCGAAGATAGCACAACATCAACAGTTCGTCCGTGAGTTGAAGTAACTGAGAATCCCATGTGTTCTCCTTATACTCTTGCCGCCTCTGATAACCTAGGTTCTCTCATCACGTCTGTGTTGTTATACGGAGACAATTATAATGAATAATGTTTCGAGATGTGAAACGCTTTGTAAGCTAAAAGAAAGCTTGGCTTCATCAACAGTTCTCTCACAAAGCCAGATGTCACTGACGTTAACTACGACAACTAGTTAATCGTAAACTCAATGATAGTAGGTTGGATACATACGTCCATCAAGCCAAAAGTTAGATCTACTATCACGTATTTAACTGAAGCAAGTCAGCTTTGGTTGGAACTTAAGCGTCGATTCTCAGTTGGAAATAAAGTTCGGTCACATCAACTTAAAGTACAACTAGCTAATTGTCGACAAGAAGGGCTATCTGTTATGTAATACTTCGATAATCTATTTTCCTTGTGGGAAGAATTACAAGCTTTTCAAACCCTAGTATCATGCACATATGGTGTAGCAAGTGACTTTGCAAAAGAAAGAGAACAAGAAAAAGTTCATCAATTTATCATGGGTTTGGATGAGGTGCGTTTTGGAAGTCTGTGTTCGCAAATAATCTCACTTGATCCTGATGTTGGAGAAGTACTCCAAAATAATTCGAGAGGAGCAAAGAATGAATGCATCTCGTGATAAAGAACAACTACAAGCTGCTCTAGATTTTTCCACTCGTCAAGGTTCATCGGTTTCCTTGTCCCGTCGAGAATCATTTGAGAGTTTTGGTGCTAACTCAATTCTCAAGACACGCTCCACTTATCTTCATTGCGGTCGCACCAGTCATGAGAAGCATGAGTGTTGGCAGCTTGTTGGATTTCCTGATTGGTGACAAGAACGAGCCGACAAAAAGGAGACCGAGGACGTGGAAAATCTACTAAAGAACATGGATGAAGTGGTTCTACTCATGGTCGTAGATCATCACAACCAACGACTCATGCCACGACTTCGAATTCTTAAAGTTTCCATGACCTCACAACTGATCCATGCTGGCATTGGGTCACTTCGCTCAGCAAACAGTCTGGTAAGGTTATCACAAGTGATGTTATTCTTGATTTTGGTGCCTCCCATCATATGACCGGAGATATCAATTTATTATTTCAAGCTAGGTCAATCAATCCATGTTTGGTTGGTTTTACTGATGAGAGTCGGATGCATGCAATAAGTGTTGGCGATTTTCACTTATCTAGATGAAATTATCTTGACTAATATGTTATATGTTCCATCGCTCAATTGTACACTAATCTCGGTGTCCATGAGTTTACGCCAAACTAAGTGTATTGCGGTTTTATGATGATATTTGCGTTTACATGACCGTTCTTCGAAGACGCTGAATGAGACATATAGAGAATGTGATGAGGTGTATCTTTTGACGGAAATAGTCTTGGAAAAGGTTCACAAAGCGATGCAAGTCACAAGCCCATCTCTTTGGCACCAGAGTTTGGGTCATCCATCTTCTTCAGTGCTTTTAGTTTTACCTTTTGTTTCTAGTATTTCTGATTCTTTTTGTGATTGCAACATTTATTTAGAGTTAAATAGACTCGTGAAGTCTTCTTTGATAGTTTCAATAAAGCAATGAATTTGTTTTCACTTATACATGTCGATGTCTGGGTCCTTATAGAACTTCATCTTCGTGTGGTGCGTTTTACTTTCGGAAAATTGTAGATGATTTTTGAAGATCAGTATGGAATTATCTTTTGCTAGAAAAATCGGAGGTCAAAAGAGTGTCGATTGAGTTTGTTGCTTGTTCTCAAAGACATTTCAACAAATCGGTTCAAACCATTCGCAGTGACAACGAAACTGAGTACATGTGCTTGTCATCCTTCTTTCTCACCAATGGGATTGTCCATCAAACATCTTGTGTCTTAACACCTTATCAAAACGGACGAGTTGAGTGCAAGCATCGTCATCTCTTGAACATTGCACGTGCTCTTCTATTTCAAGAAAGTTTGCATGTTCGCTTCTGGGAAGAAGCTGTCTTGACTGCCGCTTATCTAATCAATCGTACACCGTCTTTAGTACTTATAGGAAAGACGCCATATGAGATCTTGTTTGGGACTCCACCGGATTTCCATCATCTAAAAAAGTCTTTAGTGTTGAAGGCTATGTTCATCGTCAATCTCGGGACAAAAACAAGTTTGGTTCGCGAAGTCGTCGCTGCATTTTTCTTGGTTATCCCTTGGTAAAAAGGGTTCAAAAGTTCTTGACTTGAACATGCATGAGTCCTTTGTTTCTCGCGATATTGTCTTCAATGAGACAATTTTTTCGTTTGCATGCATGCAACAATTGACAACACCAAGCACGTTACCCACTCATTCTCAAGGACAAGATGATGGCTGCGATTTACCGGTTGTTGCGGACAGGGGGAGCTCTCCATCTATGTCACTAGCGCCATCTTCTTCTACTGCACCTATTGACCACTTTGCCGTTATCTCAAGCTAGTGAATCATCAGCTCCTCCAACTTCATCGACTCCTACGCCAGCTCCACTAGGACATGGTATGCATGACAAATCACGTCCAACTATGCTCCAAGACTACTTGGTTTACAACAACACTACATCTTCAAAACATACATCCATCTTGTCTTCTTCTCTCTCTCTCTAAGTGTCTTTTACGAGTCGTGGTAAGTTTGCTTATCCTATTTCTAAATTCATATCAGATCATGTCTTTACTCCAGTTCATCGTGCTTATTTAACTGGTTTAACATCATCGGTTACAAAGAAACAGTGTAGGATGAACGGTGGAAACAAGCGATGGTTTACGAGATCGAAGCTTTGAGCACAATAAGACTTGGAGTATTGTCTCCCACCTGGAAAAGAAGCTATTGGCAGACAATGGGTGTTCAGAATCAAGTACAATTCTGATGGCTCAATAGAACGTTACAAAGGTCGCCTTGCAGTACAAGGTAATCATCAAGTTGAGGGTAATGATTATCATGAGACCTTTGCGCCAGTCATTAAAATGACTACAATTCGAACTCTTCTTTGTTTTGTCGCTGCTAAGCAATGAGAAGTTCATCAAATTGACGTACATAATGTCTTTCTTCATGGGGAGTTAGCTGAAGAAGTATACATGAAGCTTCCTCTAGGTTATCGACATACATATCCAAGTCAAGTTTGTCGCCTTCACAAGTCTTTTTATGGACTAAAACAAGCTCCTCGTTGTTGGTTCTCAAAATTATCCCAGGTTAAAGTTTGGCTTCGTTCAATCTTACGAAGACTATTCACTCTTTACTTATTCAAAGGACAAAGGCGAATTGCGTGTTTTGGTGTATGCTGACGATCTTGTCATAAGCAGTTACGATTCTACTATGCTTTCTCGTTTCAAGGAGTATTTGGGTTGTTGCTTTCATATGAAAGATCTTGGTAGGCTTAAATATTTTTTTGAGCATTGAGGTAAGTCGCGGTAAAGAGGGTATCTACTTATCGCAACGTAAATATGCTATGGACATTGTCGCAGAATGCGACTTACTTGGTTCTAAGCCTGCAGCCACTCCGTTGGAACATAAGCATTGTCTTGCTACGGCTGAAAGCACACCCTTAGACGATCCAAAACCATATCACCGCCTACTTGGTCGTCTTATTTATCTTCTCAACACTCAGCCAGACTTGAGCTACTCCGTTCATATTCTCTCACAAATTTATGCAAAATCCGAAACAAGTTCATTGGGATGCACCTCAATGAGTAGTTCGTTATCTCAAAGGTTCTTGCGGACAAGGCATCATGTCAAGCTCAGCTCCCGATCTTCACTTATCCGTTTACTGTGACTTGGATTGGGCCTCATGTCCCATTACTCGTTGATCTCTTAGTGCATATGTTGTTCTTATTGGCGATTCTCCGATAATTTGGAAGACCAAGAAGCAAAATACAATGTATCATTCTTCAGATGAAGTTAAATATCGTGCAATATCAGTGGCATTACGAGAGATAGAGTGGTTACGCAAGCTCTTGATCGAAATGGGAGTTGATGTTTCTTCACCAGCAAGTTTCTTTTGTGATAGTAAAGCACCAATCCATATTGCTACCAATCCCATGTTTCATGAGCGCACAAAACATATCAAGTCTGATTGTCACTCCGTTCGTGATGCAGTTTGTGATGGGATCATCGAGACAACCTATGTTCATACTACTACACAGCTCGCCGACGTCTTAACAAAGCTTTGCCTCATGATCAATTCGTTTATCTGTTTTCCGAGTTGGACATTCTGGATCTTCATGCGCCAACTTTAGGGGGAGTATTGAGATAAATATATAGTCCTATATTTATGAACAACTATATATTGTTTTTAGATTAATTAGGGCTTTCATAATGAGTATATAAACCCTTTCATAGTTTCATAATAAAACAAGTCATAAAGATTAGACAAATCTACAATCAATATAACTAAAGTTAATGATTAGTTAATGATTATGGATAATAACATGTTTGGGTTGGAGATTAAAAATATTGATTGAGTGGATGTTGTAAGCCAATTTCTTAGATTACAAGCTTAGAAAACTTTAAGATATTTTTTCCCCTTTTGAAATTCTTTGATGATGTTAAAGAGATTACAAGCAAACATTTTAATACAACATAGCCAACAGAATACACAAATTTTCCAAAGTCTAAATCCAAAATAGGGAGTGTAAGCCAAAAAAAGGAAGTCTTAACCGATAATAGAGAGAAGCCTAAAATAAGACTAAAACAAGAAATCAGATATGAAGCAAGTAGATAGAAGCAACCGAAAATACTAAAAGCTGGGATCCACACTCCAAAAAGGTGGTAGCCTTCGAGCAGACAATAATTTTTTTACTAACCTTCCCGCAGATCCTCTTATAGTGAATAAGTCTACTTAAATAGATAAGAACCAGAGACAAACAATCCCGATCGAAGGACCACAAGGTCAACAAGAACTCCCAAAGCGAATGGAAAAACGAGAAAACGAGCTCAAAAGTAGATCTGACTAGAAAACACCATAAGAAAGCTTCACTGGAGAAGAGCCTCTAACAAGCTCAGACGTACGAATAAAGAGCGAAACACCTTAATCCGGCAAGCCACACACCAAAGGCAGCGACCAGAGAACAAAATCGACAAAGTTCTAAAGGAGATCACCACACCAGCTGAAAAATACAATAGAAACTCCACCCAAGCCAAACACCGAAACCCAAGAATTAACCTTAAGAAAAAGCCCATACGAAAACTAACAGCATATCTAAGACCTAGGGAACACAACCGTAAACTGAGCAGACCACCAAAGCCACATTGAAGCAAACACGAGTGACACGTCGAGGAGAAGGCAACGCCGGCAATAAAGAACTCGCGAGAAGACTAGTAGCGACAAGAAGGCAGGCGACATCAAGATCCGAAAAATAGGAGAAGAGGAGACGACACCAAAAGACTGGTTGTGATATTGTTGTAGAAGCATAATATTAGTGATAGAGAAGCAGAGTGAAAAACAGATTATTTCAAAGAAACAGAGACTGTAACGATGAGAAGAAGAAGAAAAGAAGAAGAAGAATCAAAGAACGACTGAGTTTTAGATTGGTTTCGGCTACTGAGATCGATGAGATTAACCAAATCTTCTCAAATCTTTTGCTTCGGCTTCTTGTTGAGTATGAGTTTTGTTTTTGTTTTTCTTTTTTTTTTCACGGAAAATATAATTAAAATTCATTACAACAAAGCAAAACTATTTGCGGATCAAAAAGGGTACTTCTTATCGACATATGGATTTTGTTTAAATCTTTTTGTTATTTTTTAAAAATATTTTTTATTTTTAAATTCTTAATAAAAGTCTATATTTTGCATTTAATGTAAAATTAAAGCATGACTAACTTTTAACATAGTTAATCTCTCTGTTATTAGGAAAGATTGCGTGTAACTTGAAAGCTGATTTCAGGATTATTATTGAAAATTTTAATAATTTTAAAGTTTGAAGTGTTAGTACTTCGATCTCAAAATTAAAAATGGTATAAAATTATATTATGAAAAAAAATTTTATGCGATTTTTCCTATATATAATCTCATGCTTCAGTATAAAGTTCTCAACGGCCTCATTCGGTCACATTATAACCGGCCATATAAACGGTTTCTATGTAAAATAAAGAGTTCATTATTCTAGTCGATAGCGTTTGTCTATCAGAAAAGCTAAATAATCACGTCTCGCCTAAAAGAGAACAAAAGAGAACAAAAGTAACAAAACGTAATGGTGCTGCCCAGGATCGAACTGGAGACCTTTTGCGTGTAAGGCAAACGTGATAACCACTACACCACAGCACCTGATGCATACTTCGGTTCATTTAACTATATTTAGTGTATATACAATCATCGCGAATAACCCCTTCGATTTCCAACGAGAAATCGGAGAAAGCAGACAGATGTTGAGTTATTCATCGGCGTTTAAGCTTATGGCTCCCAAATTAAAACCTCAGAAGCTCCATCATTGTAAGTATCCTGCGTTTCTCTATGCATCTTTATTGTTGGTTAAACTCGTTTACGATATGAGTATGTGTTGTTTAGTGTAACGAGGGTTTTGGAATTTTGTCTAGTTGCAGAGACTGGTGCTGAACAGTTGGTTAAGAAAGCTAGGACAATGACTACTGAATCCTCCATTAAAGATGCTTTCTCTACATACGCTGATTATCTCAATAACTTCGTAACTTTCTTTCCCCTCTTCCTCTCGTTAATCTCTATGTTTTATGGGTTTTATCTTTTGGTCAAAAAGATTGAAGCTTTCTGAATCAAAACTGCGATTTTTCTGTGTTGTTTATAGAACGAGAAGCGGGAAAGAGTGGTGAAGGCGAGTCGTGATATTACCATGAACAGCAAAAAAGTTATTTTCCAAGTTCACAGGTAACATCATTTTTGTTACCATATGTTTCTGTTCATGAAGATTCTGCAGATTATGATGACTTTGCTATGCCTTAAACTCGTCTCCTATGTTTTTGTTTTGGGAGTCAGACTAAGTAAAGACAACAAAGAGGAGGTTTTGGAGAAAGCAGGAAAGGATTTAGAAGCAGTTAGAGAGCAGCACTTTTCCCGGCTAATGAAAGAGCTTCAAGGCACTGACTTCTGGAAGCTAAGAAGAGCTTACTCCCCAGGGGTTTGTCAGATTATTATAATTGATCTCTGGAATCTTTTGGTTAACTATTTAACCTATATATATATATATATATATATATATATATTGTGTTTTTGGCTCATTATAGGTGCAGGAATATGTTGAAGCTGCAACCTTTTATAAGTTCTGTTCTTCAGGGACACTCTTTACTCTTGATGAGATCAATGCCACACTTTTACCGCTTAGTGACACTTCTTTGGAGCCATTGCAGATCAATATTCTTGACTACCTTCTAGGGGTATTTAGATTACTGTCTAGCTATTCTTTGGATTTCTAATTTTTTGGTTGATTATTTGTTTGTTACTTTTCACAGCTTGCAGATTTGACTGGAGAGCTAATGAGGATGGCAATTGGTCGAATATCAGATGGCGAAGTTGAATTTGCGCAGCGGATTTGCCAGTTTGTTCGACAGATCCATAGAGAATTATTGCTAATTGTGCCAAAAATGGATGATAGTTACGACATGAAATCCAAGATGGAAGTAATGCTTCAAAGTGTGATCAAGATAGAAAATGGTATGCACAAATTTCTTCTCTTCTTCATATTTCTTAGTATTGTTTCTGCTCTATGCCGTTTTGTAACTCTCTTTTTATTTTATTAGCCTGCTTTAGTGTTCATGTGCGTGGATCAGAGTACATTCCACTACTTGGAGATGAGGCACCAACATCATTCCTATTTGGAGTTGCTGATGTCGAATGATTAAAAGTGAGTTTCTTTCGGCCTGTCAAGTTTTAGGATCTTCTTGTTGTGTTTTGAGAAGTTGTTTCAAGAAATATGATCGTTTAGTGGGGGATTGTTGAACCTTTTATCGTCAGTAAATTCATTTGGATCTTAAGTGTGTCGAATCTAGCCGTTGCTTTCTGATTCTAGTAAAAAGTTTTTGCCATTTTTCCTTCTTTCATGATTCTTAAAAGTGCATTTTTGGGTTCTTGTTTGTTTGTTTGTTCTTAATGAGAGAAGACAGTAGATCTCTTACTTCGTATGTAGATTGATACTCCTTTTGTTTCATTTTAATTGATGTTTAAAGAAAATTGACACAATAACAAACTACAAATTTTTATACAATTTTTCTTGCTTAGATAAAAATATCATTAACTATATAACCAGTTCAACCAATAGAAAAACATTTTGCAGAATATGAAAAAATCATAAACAACAAATGCATTTACTTTTTTGCATGGATAGTTGAGAACATCAATTAAAATAAAACAATTTTTTTCCCCTAAAACATCAAATAATACGGAACGGAGGGAGTATAAAAGTTTTAAACTTCTACATTCTTAATTGTATGTAGATTGTAGATTGTATTCGTAATTGATTGTAGTATGTAGATTGAATTCATTTGGGTTCCATTCTTAATGTAGTTTTGTACATTTCTTACAATTAAAGTTTTACATATTTAATGTTATTAGATCTCTTACTTCTTATGTCTTTCTCTAGTTATATATAAAGTCGTGTAGTTTTGTAGCACTTTGTTCAAAGAAATTAACAATCAATTTATGACGAACTCCGAAACAACTCTTTCGAAGTTATTAGTGGAATCAAAAATTAGCCAAGAATGCAAAGAGTTTGCTTTCGTGTCTTCCAAGAGACAAAAGTTTTTTTGTAGAGTACCTCTACCAATACCAAGGGTTTTGGTATACGCCAAATATCTTACAAGGTGTTCTATACAGCCAGAAGCATTTTCAGGCTAGAGATTCAAACATCATCCTTATAAGCAGTCCTAAATCAGGTACAACTTGGTTAAATTCACTTTTCTTTGCTTTGATTTACAGACAAGAATTCGAAACTCCTTTAGAATCTCATCCTCTGCTTCATAACAACCCACATTCCCTTGTGCCTTTTTATCGAAGCTTTCACCTTTCATGCTCAAGATACTTCTCCTAGGATCTTCTCATCACACATACCTCTAGGGTCACTTCCCGAGTCCATTATGGAGTCGTCTTGCAAAATTGTGTATTGCTGTAAGAATCCAAAGGACGCGGTTGTCTCATTTTGGCATCATTTCATGAGAAGTTTGGTTGTGGAGGAGATGGTTGGGTGTTGCACAATGGAGGGAATGGTGAGTGGGTTCTGTAGAGGGTCAAGTGTTTATGGACCCTTTTGGGATCATACATTAGAGTATTGGAAAGAGAGCAGAAAAAGGTTATGTTTGTAATGTATAAAGAGATGAGAGAGGAGCCTGAAGATTGGGTTAAGAGGATAGCTGAGTTCTTGGGATGTTCATTTAAAGAGAAAGAGATAGAGAATGGAGTTGTGGAAGATGTGATAAAGCTGTGTAGTATTGAGAATATGAGGAAGTTGGAGGTAAATGAGAAAGGGAAGTTAATGAATGGATTGGAGAATAAAACATTCTTTAGGAATGGAGAGATTGGAGGATGGAGAGATACTTTAACCCCTTTGTTAGAAGAAGTGATAGATCAAACCACTGAGGAGAAACTAATTGGTTCCGATTTTAGATTCTTTTGCTAAGAATCCACTTACGTAAACTCACTTCTCTTTATATAATTTTAAGAGAAAATTACCCAGAATGACCTAACTTTATACTTTAATTTCTTACATGATCCTTGTGTGGAGGTCTTACTAGACTAATCCAACATTTTGGGTAAAAGGTCAAAAA
>OVAV01000351.1:0-17548 GCA_900406375.1 Iberis amara | reverse complement strand
GTGAAAGAATCAAAAAGAGAAAAAGTAAAAGGAGTGTAAAGGAGTGTAAAGTATGAGAGAGAATATGAAAGGGTAAAAAGGTGGGGAGAAGTTAAAAATGATTTCGNATGATTTCAAAAAATATTCCCACCAAAACAAGTGAAGAACTCAAGGAGAATAACAGTGTTTGATCTAAAAGTCGGCGTAATTCGCAGTGGAAAACAGTTTTTCACGGGATTTAAACCGCGAAATGGATCAAACTCAGCTAAAAACCAATTAAAATCACTAAAAGCTCAAGAACGCACACAAGAATAAAAAAAACTCTAAAGAGAAATGAAGAGTGAATACCTTGTAAAGAAGTCCTGGGCGGAGGATTATGAAGCTTTCTTCGAGCAGAGATGGAGCGCAGGGTTTTCGAAACAAAAACAAAAATAGGAAATGAAACAGAAGTAAGAAATCAAAAGTCTTTTGTGCCTCATATAGTGGAAAGGAGAAGCGATTTAAGGGATTCTGATTTCAGAATCTTGATCCTCAGCCATATCCTCGCCGGCAAATCCGCCCGGAATCCAGTCAGATTCTCTCAGAATCTCGTGAAGGCGGGAAACTGGCGATTCCATCAAAGGAAAACTTNGGGGGGGGGGGGTGCAAAATGTGGGCGCGTAAATTGACTCGGGTCAACTTACTGGGCCCGGGTTAGCTCGTGAAGTCGGCTATGAGCAGAGGGTCACGTTGGAGCTCGTGGCGACCATTCCCGGTGAGTCGCGACGGCACTTCGGAGAAGAGTACGTGACGACGTGTCACGGTGAGTCGCGATGGCGCTATGGAGAGTGGCCACGACGACTACGTACGGTGAGTCGCGACGATGCTCTTGAGAGTGGCCACGACGACCACGTACGGTGTCACGACGTTGCTCCAGAGAGTAGTCGCGGCGAGTGTTTACTCGGAGCCCACGAGCGGGAGAAACCGATAGTGGGTCGGCGCGGCCCATCGCGAACATTACCCTTAGTGGGCCGACTCGGCCCATCACGAAGCCCATAGCGAAGTCTTCCAGAAAACTCGTGAGTGAGAGTCAAAGGGGGAGTGGCGCAAAGTTGAAAAGATGCAACGGCGAATTGGAGACATTAAGAAGGCATTGAATGCAGGAGATACTGGAGGAGCCTCGTGGAGAGTCCTATATGTAGTCTCCACAAGGGTCCGGAAAAAGGATCGAAAATCCTTTGTAAAACTTAGCATATACTTGAGAGAATTTGTAAACTCTTGAGAGATCATTGTAATCACATATACTTTTCAATAAGGAATCATTTTCGTTCATATATTCTAATCATTTTGGGTGTGAGTGAGATTCTGCTCTCACAACTAAAAATATTACTTCTATTGTTGTATCAATCATAGTGAAAAAACAAATTTTCTATTAGCACTTATGTCTTTAACTCAATATTGTATTGAGTTCAATTTTCATCAAATTGACTTAAAAAATCTCATTTTCGAGTGACCAAAAAATGCCAAATAAATTCTACTATGATAATGAAAGCAGTTTTAATTTTACAAAAATTGAGTTTTGCAACTACATATCAGGTAAAATCTTATATTAGAATTCTTCTCAAAATCGCTTTCTCGCAAAACTCTTAAATTTATAAAATTTATTAATTTGGTTTACAAAAGTTAGAGGTCTTCAATCAAATTCAAAACAGGCTTACCTCAATGACAAGTTAGTGTTTTGTTGAGTTTGAGATTGGTGCAAAGTTACTGAAGAAAAGAAAGAAAATTTATTTTGAGAGGTACTCAAATATCTCTGAGAAATTATGTTACTTAATTTAATTAGAATAACGACCATAATTATTCTACAAGTAGTGAGATGATCCACCTTACTTCGGAAGTTGTATTGGAAATGGACATATATTCAGCCTCCGTCAAAGACCTTGCTACACCTTTCTGCTTCTTAGAAGACCAGGAAATTGGAGTGGAGCCAACGTAGACGATAAATGCTTGAGAGGAGAGAAAATCATCCACATCACCGGCCCAGTCAGAGTTAGAGTAAGCGTGAAGTGTCAATGGTGAGGCAGAAGATAGAAAAATTTCATGAGACAGAGTACCTGCAAGATACCGTAGAATCCATTTCGCGGCTTTTGTTGGCATTCGATTGATGAGATATGTGGCGGCCGCAAACGCATAAGTTCAGTAAGTATTGGAAATTGAAGCTTGATGGAGTAACATTAACCCCGTCTCCATAATGTGACGATGTTTCCGCTCCAAGATGTCATTGTGTTCAGGTGTATGTGGTGGCGTAGTGAGATGAGAGATACCATTGTCAGTCAAGAATGGACGTAAAGCTATGAACTCTCCTCCATTATCAAAGTATAATGATTTGATCTTGTGTGAGAACCGTTTCTCCACCAGTCTAGTAAACGCAATGAATGTGGCTGTAACATCAGACTTCTTCTTGAGGGAAAAACACTAAGTGTACCGGGTATGATGATCTACGAGCACCAAGTAATAGTTATAGGAGTCTATGGAAAATAGAGGAGATGTCCATACATCGCTATAAGAATTCAAAAGGTGTTGAAGTGGTGATTGTACTTGTGTAAAAAGGAAGCTTATGAGATTTATTAATAAGACAATGAGAACATGGATTGTTTGTTTGTGAAACAGAAGATGAAAGAGGTAAAGCAGATTGAGAAACAATAGTTTTTAAAATAGGAGAAGTAGGATGTCCCAAACGGGAATGCCATAAAGATAGAGAAGTTTTTGATGAAGGTGATGCGGAAAACGAACTAGGACTGTTGTTTTTGACGGGCCACTCATACAACTCGTCTCTAGTTCTGCCTTGGAGTAACCGAACCCCCTTGCTGAGATCCTTCACGTGAAAATGAGCAGGAAAGAATTCAATTGAAACATTGTGAGTATTACAGAGACGATATACGGATATGAGGTTCTTTTGGATAGGAGGAATACAAAGAATATCCTTTAAAGATAAAGTGCAAGATGAAGTAGAAAGAAAGGTAGAACCGAAATGAGAAATTGACAAATTCGAACCATCTGCAATAGTAAAAAACTCTGCACCGTTTTATGGTTGGTGAAAAGAGAGATTAATCAAATCGGTTGTTAGATGATGTGAATTTTCGCGGTTGAGTTGAGTATTGAGCAGTAGAGTCCACATATTGTGAGCATCGCTTGGCGCTATATCCATAGATACCACAAATTTGGCAGTGTCCCTGATATCCACGTGATGAGGAGTTGTCAGATCGATTATCAAAGTGATTTTGTTGCCAAGTTTGAAAGGTGTTACGGTTGTTGTGACAAGTGTTGCTGGTGCGATTATTAGTAGGTGTAGACCGGCGATAGCTAACACCATTGGATGTGACTGGTGTGGTAACAACAATATGAGATAGAGCTTGAAGTTTTAATTTATGATTAATCAATTTTTTATGAATTTTGGGGAGTGAGGAAGCGACTTTACGACTCTCAATCTGATCAATAACCAGGGGCGTATCTAAGAGGGGAAAAGAGTGGCGCCCCCAACTATATCTTGTCATCACTTTTTTTACATGTAATTATGAGAAAAAAATTAGAAATGGAATGAATAAAACCTTATTGAGCCCCTTGCTTCCATGCAAGTTTGCTTTTTTGTTTATTTGGGTTGTTTTCATATTGTATGTTTTGAACTAAGTAATATAACTATTTTTGCTATTTTTCTTAACCAGTTTTTTTATTTGCTATTTTTTCTACATAAATCATATGAACATTAACAAATTTTTATTTACTAATTTATTATTCTTTCCAAAATATTTTTATTTTAAATATAGTCAATATTTTTCTTTATTTTTTACAGCTATGAATATGATAATTTCAACAGTTTTTACAAACATATTGATTCTGTTTCAAAAGAAAAACTATATGCTAGAATAAAATAATTTTTTATAAATAATTTTGAAAAAATTTCAAGAGATTAATATCTATTTCAATAGTCTTTTATGTATATTTTGATTAATTATTCTTAAAAAAATATTTAAAATAAATTGGGCCCCTAATAAAAATAAAGTCTAAATCCGCCCATGTCAATAATCGTCTTGTAAACATTAGGGAGACCCTCAATGATAAACTCAATATGATCTTCCAGATCCAATGGTTTCCCAAGCAGAGCAAGTTGATCAAAACGTTTCTTCAGACCTTGAAAGTACTCATCAATGGAGGTGGGACCTTTGGTCCAATGTTTCAATTGATGACGAACCTGTCGGATATGTCCTCTACTCGCCTTCGCGTAAGTAGATGTCATAGTAGTCCAAATTTCAGCAGAAATGGTGGTTGTTGCGAGAACCGACTGAATTGAGAGAGAAATAGCACTGATTAAAGCACTATATATCAGTTGGTCCTGTCTTTTCCAGAAGATAAAGGCACCGTTGGGAGTAAAAACTACCGCAATGGTGGTTGTAGGCGAGGGAGCCTGGACAGTGCCTTCGATGTAGCTGGCGAGATTGTATCCATTCAACAAGGCGTGGACTTGAAGACTCCACATGATGTAGTTTGAAAGTGTCAAATTTGTGACGTTGCTCATGTCACATTGAGAAGCGAAGATGAGTCAGAGACTGGGATAGAGTCAGTTACTCGCGGAGTAGAGGAGTTTGACATTGGGAAGAGAAAATGTGTGGCGGCTAAGGAGAATTTTTTAAAATTAGGTATCATTTGCTGTGATACCATGTAATGTGAAAGGCTTAGTAATATTATTAGATGTAAAGATTACAATATATAGTGATAGCTTAAGATTGAAGCAACCTTGAGAGAAAAGAAAGTTTTCCTATTTAAGTTTAGATAAGATAAGATTAGGAGATTATCTAATATGTTTAGAAGATATCTATATTATATTTAGGAGTTATCTAATCTTATATGAAATCTAATAAGGAATAGGAAATAGGTTATTATATAAGGAGATGCCAAGGTGTGGTATAACTAATGAGAGTTTATGAGATTTGAGACATTTAGGTTTTGAGAGATTTTTCTAAATCTAATAAAGAAGAGTTATTTCTTTATGTCTCATGATTCAACAATTGGTATCAGAGCTTAATGAGAAGATCGAAGATATCGACAATGGGAGACATTGTGACTCCAAGCGAACAACCGAGAGAACGTGGATCTTATGCGATTCAACGTCCCATGCTCAACTCAACAAACTACATGGTATGGGATATAAAGATGAAGATCACTTTAAGGGTGCATAAAATACGAGAAAGAATAGAAGAAGAATCAACCAACGTTGAGAAGAACGATCTGGCTATGGCGCTATTGTTTCAGAGCATACCTGAAACACTAATTCTGCAAGTAGGCGAATTAGATACGACGAAAAAGGTTTGGGAAGCTATCAAAGAAAGACATGTGGGAGCAGACAGGGTCAAAGAAACAAGACTACAAACACTAATGATCGAGTTTGATCGTCTAAAGATGAAATATTTAGAAACAATCTTTGATTTCAGTGGAAAGATATCAGAGATATCATCAAAGTTAGCTTCGTTAGGAGTTGTCATTGAGAAATATAAGATGGTGAAGAAGGTTCTTTCAAGCCTTCCACGTATGAAGTACATACACATAGTGGCTTCCCTTGAACAAGTATTGGATCTCAATACAACAAGCTATGAAGATATCATAGGAAGACTAAAAGCATATGAAGAACGCATATGTGAAGAAGAAGAAAGAATGCAAGAAGATCATAATACGTTAATATATTCAAACTTGGAATCTCAACAGACTTACGACAATGGAGAGTTCATAAACAGAGGTCGAGGAGGACGTTTCAACTCTAGGGGAAGAGGTCGTGGAAGATCTAAGGGTGAAAGAGTTATGACAAAAGTCATATGCTATCGATGTGACAAAACAGGACATTATGCATCCAAGTGTCCTGACCGTTTATTGAAGCTACAAGAAACGCAGGAACACGACACTAATGATACACAAGAAGCAGATGAGTTGATGTTGCATGAAAAAAATATATTTGAATGAAAAATGTTGCATTCAAAGTAAGTTTGTGGATCTAGAAAGAAAAGAAGATATCTGGTACCTTGACAATGGAGCTAGCAATAATATGTCTGGGGCTCAAAGATACTTTACAAGAATTGATAGTTCAATCACCGGAAAAGTACGTTCCGGTGATGATTTTCGAATTGACATTAAAGGGAAATGATCAATTTCCTTCATTGACATGAACGGACAAGCTACAGAGTTGAGCTGTGAGATAAAAATGAAGGGAGAATGGCTCACAATGAGAGATAAAAAAAGAAAACTATTTGTCAAGACAAAAAGGTCTAGAAATCGCCTATACAAAGTGAGTATGGGAATACACGAGATAGAGAAGGCTAAATTTGAAGCTGAGTGGAAATACATTGATGTGAAAAGGGAAAACTTAAGAAAACTTGAAATTCTCACATTGTTAAATGAGAGCATTAAGGATTATGTTTTCATGCATTGTGAATTTGTGCATGAAATTTCAAAGGGTGCTGATCCAAAGGATGAATTTCCCAAGCTTGAAGATATGTGTTTTAAAAAACTTTTACAAGATTGTTATTTCCAGAAAAAGATAGGAGGGGAAAAACAGAATTGAAAAACAAATGAAATTATAACAGATACCTAGAGCTGTCTTGAGTGAAAC
Source organism: Iberis amara (assembly GCA_900406375.1). Classification (NCBI taxonomy): domain Eukaryota; kingdom Viridiplantae; phylum Streptophyta; class Magnoliopsida; order Brassicales; family Brassicaceae; genus Iberis; species Iberis amara. The sequence goes on along the minus strand of OVAV01000351.1, from coordinate 10,935 downwards.
CAATCTTGCAACAATGTTGGGAGAGGCAGAAGGCTACCCATCCGCATAGAACCAATCTTGAGTTTGATCGACAATTCGATCAGCTTTATCATCTCTGAGGAGCTCAGTGGCGCTTGTCCGTGCTTTCTCTTGTTTCGTTCCATCCAAATATGGTGAACCGAGCTTTGGAGAGTGAGCTTTAGGAGAAGAGAAATGGAGGGTGAAGTAATATGACGAATCCGTGTTTCCAGTGCAGTCCAATCATTCGTGTAATGCATATGCATTAGTGGATGAGCTAGAAGTTTCCATACCACAGATGTGTAAGAGCAACCGAAAAAAGATGTTGACATGATTCAATAGTTGCAGAGCAAAATGGGCATGAAACCAAAACAGAGCTATTCCACATAGCAATACGATCACCGGTCGCTAATCGATTACGCATCGCCAGCCAAGTGATGAATGCGTGCTTTGGAGTTGCCTGATTAAACCATGTTATGTTGGCCCATGAACAAACCGGTTTCGGAATTCTCAATTGGTTCCACATCTGCTTGAAGGAGAACTTTCTGGAATAAGAGCCATTGGTCCTTCTTAATTCATATACATCTTCAGGAGCAGATTGTGATGGAATTGGCACAGATTACAAGAAGTTGGCTAAATAGGCTAAGGACTCATACCGTTGGGATCGAAATAGCCAAGATGACGCACTAGCTTCTGCAACTGTGGCTCCTGCGCGAATACCAAGAGCCCTAAAGCCACGAAAACAAACGACATCATATAATCGGCCAAGAGTAGACCATGAATCGTACCAGAAGGAAATAGATGACCCCTTACCGACTATAGCTTTGATATACGAAAATATGACATCCCGAAGCTTAATTAATTTGTTCCAAATCCAAGACCCACTTCCCGGTGAAATATTCCACAGTGAATTTTCACGTATGATATATTCCTTCACCCAATTAACCCACATAGACTTTTTGCAGTTAATAGTCTTTAAATCAGACTAAGTCCAAAAACTTTATTAACCAGCTTTAGTTCCTGAAAACCAAGACCACCTTCAGATTTGGGAGAGCACAACTTTTTCCAAGCCAATTTCGATTTTGAACTATTCAGTTTCGGACCTGACCATAAAAACGCAGACATAAGACCTTCAATTTCCTTAATGCAACCACTTAGCAACCTGAATACCGATAATCAGAAGTTTGAGATACTGCGAATAACCGAGAGCAGAAGGTCCAATCTACCAGCAAACGATAAGAACCGGATTGACCATGCTTGCAATTTTGCACGAATTCTATTAATGAGGGGAGCATATTCATGTGATTTTATGCATCGAGTAGTTAGAGGTAGGCCCAAATATTTCATAGGAAGAGATCCTCTTTCCACATGAAAAGTAGATGACATAAGGTGGCTCACTTCTTCTGAGATACCCGCCACAAATAAGGTAGATTTGTTCAAATTAATTTGAAGACCGGAGTATCTTCCAAACTGATCAAAAACTTTAAAAATGGCTGCTAGCGAATGCATTGTTCCATCAGAAAAACAAGTATATCATCGGCAAAACATAAATGTGTTAAGTGGATGGCTGAACACTTTGGATGATAATTGCTTTGACCGTCACAAACAGATTTGTCTAAGAGAGCAGACAACACATTCATACCTATGACAAATAAGTATGGAGATAACGCACATTCTTGCCTTAGACCTCTGGAACTCTTGAAGAAACCAGCCAATTCTCCATTAACTTGGACAGAAAACCAAGCCGTAGAAAGACAAGTCATAATCCATTTTATGAACATCTCAGGAACACCAATAGCCTTCAGAATATTAGCAAGAAAACCCCATTAAATGGAGTCAAAAGCTTTTGCCAAATCTACCTTCAAAGCACATCTGGGAGATATATTTGGTTTGTGGTAACCATTGACTATCTCTGTAGCAAGTAATATATTCTCCAGTAATAAACGATCTTGAACAAATGCACTTTGATTGGGGGATATAAAATCTGGCAGGATTTGCTTGAGACGATTAGCTAGGAGTTTAGAGATCACCTTATATATGAAATTGCAACATGATATTGGCCTATAGTCTCTAATCTCAAGTGAGTCATCCTTCTTAGGAATTAGAGAAAGAATAGTTGAGTTCACTCCTTGGGGCATAAAACCATTCTGAAAGAAGGATAATACTGCAGTTGTTAAATCTGATCCAATAATTGGCCAAGCAGCAATGAAAAATTCTTTTGGGAATCCGTCAGGACCCGGCGCTTTGTTATTTGGCATTGACTTAACAGTAGTATGTATCTCCTCTACTGTAATGGGACGGACTAATATGTTGACTTGCACCTCAGAACATCGATACCCAAGGAGTTCTTGCAATATTGAAACGTCATAATCTTGGTACTCATATGGAGTATGCTGTAGAAAACTATGGAACCATTGTTCAGCCTCGTTTTTAATTCCTTCAGGAGATGTGATAACTTCACCAGTAGATGATTGTAGATACTTAATAGCATTACGTGAAACGCGAGCCTAAGACATCATGTGGAAAAAACGATTATTCTTGTCTCCATTTTTCAACCAGTGTACCTTAGCCTTTTGTTTGAAAAAGAAGCTTCTAGGGAGGAGAGATGATTCCATCGGTCATGCGCTTGAGATTCTGCAGAAAAAGATTCAGGACTTGGACTTTTAGCGCATCATCTTGACATTATAACATGTGGGTAAAAGCATCTTTGGTCTTCAATGGTATATGACCAAATTTTTTCTTGTTTAAGTGTCGAAGTGGAAGCTTCAAACTCTTCAATTTTCTATGGAACCGGTATAATGCGGTTCTGGATACAAACAATGGAGGAGACAGAGTCCACGTTTGGGCAACGATGGATAGAAAATCTGAGTGAGTGGCCAGTAAATTCAGAAATTTAAATGGCTTTTTAGCTGGTGGCAGAGGAGTAGATAACTGAATAGAGCAGCGAAGGTGGTCAGATATACCTCCAGCTTCAAAGAGTGCCATAGAAGATGGAAATAATGATAGCCAGTGCGAGTTGATCAAAGCTTAATCAAGCTTTTTGCATATGGGGTCTATGTCTCGCTTGTTTGACCATGTAAATAAAGGCCTACTATAAGTCAAATCTGTTAAGCCACAAACAGCAAGAGTAGTCTGAAAAGCTCTTATGCCTGTAGTAACAAAGGATTCACCAGAGTGTTCCGATACACTCAGTGTTTCGTTGAAGTCACCGATGATTATCCAAGGCTTACTATTAAATAGAGGAAGAGAAGAATGATCACACAAATCGGACCATAAAGTGTTTCTTTCCTCCATTGAATTTGAAGCATATACGAATGATATCAGAAAATTCGTATTGCGTTGAGTATCAATAACCGAGCAGGTGATTAGTTGAGCAGACTTAAACATTGACGTGACAACCACACCATCATTCCATACTACCCAAATTTTCCCAAGAGTGTTGAATTCATAATTTATCAAAAGAGACCAACTAGGGAAAGCTTGTGAGCTGACCCAACTGGCCCGAGGTTCTTGGACTCGCGTTTCCATAACACAACCTATAGAGAGATTAGCTTCAGCTATACATTGTTTAACAATGGAATGTTTTGAGGTTTTGTTGAATCCCCGCATATTCCAAGAGAAAATTAACATTAATTCTTTTTCTGTGAGCCACGGCGACCCTTCTGAGAAGAAACAAGTGTTCCTTGCTNATGGAATGTTTTGAGGTTTTGTTGAATCCCCGCATATTCCAAAAGAAAATTAACATTAATTCTTTTTTTGTGAGCCACGACGACCCTTCTGAGAAGAAACAAGTGTTCCTTGCCAGCAGTAGCTTGGCTCTGCTTATAATATCCTTTGGTAGAATGCGGGATCGATGGACGAATATTTTTTGCGATTGAGTTAGCATCAGAAAGCTTTTCACCAGCTTCATGATCCTGCTCTGCAGAATTGGGTAAAGAGGAGGATTGATTATCCAACAATTCACCCTCTTCTAAAGTAGTATCTTGAAAAGCTATGTGGTTAGTTTGAGATATCTCAGACGTGTCTAGTACCTCATCTCCCTCAAGAACAGAGAACCGAGATGGAGAGATAGTGACTTCTTTCTCCTTTTGTGTTACTTGCTGGGAATGAATTTCAACAGAACGAGTGCCTTTAGGAGATACAATTGTCCATTGTGCTGATTCAGAAGGATCCGAAGTGTCAGGGTTATTTGTATCAGTTACTTGAGCCTTGTCAACAACATATAGGGCTGCAGCTGTAGGGGCATCAAGATGCTCGGTTATAGTTGCAACATTGGCTATGATCGACTCATGCGGGTTTAAAACTGCAGAATCTTTACGCTGAAGTATTTTTTTTGGTGGCACTTCTACAGTAGACTGAGTAATACCAGGAGGAATAGGGACATTAGCTAAGCAGACCTCTGCTAAATGGCCCCATTTTGAACAAGAACTACAACGTGGAGGAAGCCACAAATAGAATATCTCAACATATGCCTTAAAGCCTTGTTTATCTAAGTGTAGCATTTTGGGCAGCTCTTTTGTCAGGTTCGTATTTATGAATATTCGAGCACTGTCAAAGCTGTTTCATGCCAGGGTAGAAGGGTGAAGCTTCTTAGGATAACCATCAGAGCTAGCAAGCCATTGCAGCCCCTTGATTGAAATAAGTTGAGAAGGAACATTCTTAAAATCAACCCAAAGAGGAATCGATTCCAATGAAGGTTGAGACGAAAGAGCACCGGGGCTCCATTCTGAAATAAAAACAAGGACTTCTGCAATACTCCAGAGTCCTCTGGCTAGGATCCTCTTTCGGATTGCTGCATCAGCAATTCTGAACTTGTTGGTAGTAGGATTGATAATACGAACATCAATCTTCAGATTTTTATTACCAAATGTCCAAATTTTATTCACAATTACGTGAAGTTTCGCAACATGTGGTGTTGCATCAAGGAATCGTCCGATGAGAAAAGAATCCCACAAGTGATTTGGGTCATCAAAGATATCATCTGCAATACTTAAGGAACCCTCATCATTGGAGAGCTGCAAATCAATATTTTTTTGGAGAGGGAATTTTCTGAGGAGCTGGTAATAGAAGCCCAAGAGGAAGGGAAGGAGGAAGAGCCTGGAGGAGGAGGAGAAGAGATACCGACGGCCATAGCCGTCAGCGGCATGATGGTAGCGTGAGGTGGAAGAATTGAGAATCGCCTGATGAGTCGTCCTAGTACACGTCAGCCCTTTTTCTATCTTAGTTTGCAAGGGAGAATCATATTAACGAGTTCAAGATGATTACTTTGTTAGGCAAAGATGGTATAAAGCATGAAACAAGATTACTATCAGAGAAAGGAGATAAAGTTGCTTTAGGTTATGGATGGAAACATTTTGTTAAAGCTAATGGCTTCAAGACAAATGATTCATTCACTCTTAAGTTGATTTTGGGAAGACAAAACTCATGTTCTTAGCTTGTTGTATCCTGAAGAAAGTAGCAATGAGAGTAATGAAGAAGGAATGTGCTTTGAAACAAACCCGAACATTGAAGAAAACATCAGTTTAAGATCAAATTCACCAAGCCAAAACCGGTTTTTTCCAATAACAATCAAAGAAAGAATGCGACTTCCTAATCAATTCGTAAAGGAGGATGGTATGAACAAGCATGGTTTGATGATATATCTGATGGTGAAAGATTGTAGAAAGTGGAGAACAAATCTTGTACAAGAGAGAGATGAGGTTAAGTGGTGTCACATACGTTCTAGATTGATGAGCTTTATGAATAAGCTTGGACACATGTGGTCCATTAGTCTTATAAGAGTTGCTCTATTTCCTCCTCTACTTCAGAGCATTAAAGAGAAGATTGCTACAACCACACACAATTCTCAATCTAGCAACATGGCAAATAACAGAATGAAAGGAGAATCGTTTAGTGCTATAATGAAGAAAAAGCTAAAGACCAATGGTGATGGTAGTGAGAATGAAAAAGATGCTAACTCTGATGGAGTGAGATTGAGTTTCAAGAAGTCATTTTTCTATGTGGGTTCATGGGTTTGGTATACGAGCGGATTGTTGGTACATTGTACCTATTGTGGGAACATGGAGAGATATGAAACACTGGGAAGTCTCACAAAAGCTGTGAAAAATCAGAAATTGCTAGTTGAAATGTATTCTTGTGTACATGTGGAGATCATTATTATAGTGTGTCAAGGGAATGAAGAAACAATAGTTGGAAACAGACTGTTTGATCTAGGAATGGATAACTGCGTTTGGAAACATGGGGGAATTGAGACTAAACAAGTTCAATGGGTTGAGCTGAAGAGTTGTTCTGTATGTTACGGAGTGGTGAGCCGTATGCTAAACACTTATATCTGAAGATCTGTTGGAACCAATGCAAAACGTGGATTAACAATATTAAAGAGTGTATCTTCTCTAGTATGTGGATTAGAGAACAAAAAAGGTGACCGAAAAGCAGATATCTTAACAAAAGCTCTAAGGAGAATCAAGTTCAAGGAGATGAGAGAATTGATTGGAGTTCAAGAAATCGAAGATGAAAGGTTCAAGCTTAAGGGGGAGAATGATGGCTTAAGATTGAAGCAACCTTGAGAGAAAATGAAGTTTTCCTATTTACGTTTAGATAAGATAAGATTAGGAGATTATCTTTTTTTTTTTAGACATCTGAAGTTCTTTTTTTTTTGTCCACAAAATATTAATCAAAAAATGCCAAGATAAAACAAAAGAGGAGGACGTAATGCGTGCTTATTTAGCTAAGGCATCAACTCTAGTATTAGCCTCTCTTTTGATGTGTCCAATATCTTGGTGATCGAACCCGACACACGAGAGTATATCAAAACATATCGGAGAAATAGTATATCTAGCAATCTGCGGCATAGGCTGTGCTTGTAATGCTTGCATTAACACGAGTGAGTCCGTTTGAAAATAGACCTTTGTGTAGTTTAGACTCCTCAATGTTTGTGACGCATGGTGTAAAGCTTTGGCCTCGGCCATGAGACTGGACTCTACCTTTGGGATGGATCCTTTGCAAGTTAATAATATCCGGTGATCTGAGTCATAGAGAAGCCAACCAATTCCCGTAGTAGAATCTGCATCCATCCAAGAGGCATCAGAGCAACAAACAAATGCATAATTCGTAGGTATAAGGCTAGTAATTGGACTAGGAGGAGCTACATGTAGGTTTTGTGATGAAGGATGTGGAGTGGGTGGGAGTTGACGTTCTAATGATTCAGACCATTCTTTATGATAAGTTAATGCATATTGAATAGTATATGGAATAAACCATTTTTTATCCTGGAACAGTAGAGCATTACGGCTTTTCCAAATTGAGCAAGCAAGGAATGGAATTAGAGGAGCTATGTTTTGATGATGATTTTGATTTATAAAAGTCTGGATATAGTCCAGAAAAATTGTAAGGGAAGGGGCACTAGGTATCTGCATGGTAGGTGATAGTTCCCAGATTTCCCGGCTGACAAGGCAGTCAAAAATAAGGTGTATGATGGATTATGAGTCATCACCACACCGAGGACAAAGCGGTGAAGTCACAATTCGACGCTTAAAAAGTGCATCCATAGTTGGCAAGGCATTGTGCAATATTTTCCACCAGAAAAACTTGAGCTTGTTTGGTATGTTCCATTGCCAAATGCTTTTATATAACGGGTGTATTGAAGACTCAAACCCCACTGTAATATGATATCTACGATAGCCAGATTTAACCCTGTAGCGACCATCTGTCGTGTAGTCCCAACGACATATATAAGGGGACGTCATGGACGGTGAAAGGGCGAGAATAAGAGGGATGTCTTCTTGATGGACCAAATATTGAATTACGCTTACGTCCCATGACCCCGTGTGTGGTTGAATGAGTGCATCCACCATNACGTCCCATGACCCCGTGTGTGGTTGAATGAGTGCATCCACCATGAGACCCGGATTACTTGAAGCAAAAACTGGGCGTGGAGGCCACGGCGGATTAGTGGGTAACCAATTGTCAGACCAAACATGAATTGAAGTGCTTGTACCAACAATATATCAGAAACCTCCTTGTAATAACCGGTTTCCTTGGAGAATGCCTCTCCAAGCAAGACTTGATCTTCTAACCGGTTTTGCATCCAAAAGGGAGGTGTGAGGGTAGTATTTGGTTTTATAGATGTTTGCAAGTAAGGAATGTGGAGTGGTTAATAATCGCCAACTTTGTTTTCCAAGTAACGCAACATTAAAAGCTTGTAAGTCACAGAAGCCAATACCCCTAAGTCCTTTAGGTTTAGTAATCTTTTTGCCATGATACCCAATTAATCGTTGACTTTTCAGAAATAGATGACCACCAGAATCTGCGCATATGAGAAGTCAATTAGTTGAGGAGATTTTTGGGAAGGGGAAAGCATGACATAGTATATGCTGGTAAGGCAGTCGCCACCACCTTTATAAGGATTTCCTTGCCTGCCAGAGAAAGAAGCTTATTATACCAACTAGACACTTTATGCTGCATTCGATCTTGGAGAAAGCTAAATGTCTGTGTGATATTCCGTGATATCCGACTAGGAAATCCCAAGTATTTAGTAAGCCTTGTGGTATCTTCAATAGTGAGTAACTGGGATAAGCTTTGTTGCATTTGCGTAGAGACTTTCTTCCCATAATTTATGGCAGATTTGTTGAAATTCACCTTTTGGTCGGATACCGCTGCGTAGATGGACATGGCTTCTTTAAGGTAAGTACACTCTCGAATAGAGGCCTGACAAAAAAAATTAAAGAATCGTCCGCAAAGAACATATGTGAAACAGGTGGACTCCGACGGGACGCTCGAAATCCATGCAGAAAATCATGTTGAATGTATAACCGGAGTAGATTGGACAAGCCTTCAAGTACCAAGAGATATAAGTACGGGGATAGCAGGTCACCTTGCCTAAGTCCTTTAAATGGTTTAATATGACCTTGCAGAGTTCCATTTATCAAAACAGAGTATGTAACTGTTATTACACAAGTCATAATCCAGGTTATCCATCTATTACTGAAACCTAATTTGAGCATCAACAGTTTTAAATACTCCCAGCTCACACTATCATAAGCTTTGCTTATATCAAGCTTGCATGCAAGATAAGGTTGTTTGAGTGATCTGTAGCCCAAGGAATGTAAAAGTTCGTGGGAGATAAGTATATTGTCAGTAATTAGCCTGTCTTTAATAAAACCGTTTGGTTCTCCGATATAAGGGTATGCATACATTGGCTTAGCCGGTTAGCTAGAGTTTTTGAAATGATCTTATAAGCAACATTTGTGAGGCTGATAGGCCGATAATCAGAAACCTATTGCGGATGCTCTTTTTTGGTATTAAAAAAATATGAGTATAGTTAAGGGACTCATCAAAAACTCCATTCATAAAGAAGCTATTGGCCATCGCAAAATATTGGGTCGAATTGTTTGCCAATGGTCATGGTAAAAACCAGCACCAAAACCATCTGGTCCAAGAGCATTATCTCAGAAATTTGAAAAGCTGCTGCAGTGATCTCCACATGGGTAAAGGGTCTTGTAAGCATGTCATTCATTTCTTGGGTCACCTTCGAAGGTAACGAACTAATGAGAAGATCTGGATCCGAAAATGTGGGAGGAGAGTATAGTTCGTCGAAGTACTCGAGAATAGCGGAAATAATTTGGGGTTGTTCAACACAGTCTTCTCCTCGATCAATGCGGAGAAAAACAATGTGGTTAGTAAGTCGTCGTTGTTTTGTTTTAGCATGAAAATACGAGGTATTGCGATCCCCCGAACATAGCCACTGGATCATGCTCTTTGTACGCCAATAGTCCTCCTCATGTTGATATTGAAACGCCAATTCATATTTTTGCTCCCGAATATGAGCAAAATCAGGAGAGGAAGCAGTATAGGCATCGTGTAAGAGGGATTTGAGATGGAGAATTTGATGATGGGAGTTGGTAGGATGTTTATGACGCCAGCGAGAAAGTGTCGTACGACTAGCTTGTAAAAGTGAGCTAAGTTGTTGTGTGCTAGCATGCGGTGAGGTGTGATTCCACGTATTATCTATGAGGGTTCGAACAGTTGGTAGAGCCCCCCACTGGGAATCATACTTAAAGAGGCGTGTTGGACGAAAAGAGAAACCTCCAGTGTTTAAGAGAAGAGGCTTGTGATCGGAAACAATCCACTGGAGGGATCTTAACAAAGCATGTGGGAAGAGATCATGCCAGGATGAATTGGCCAGAGCTTTGTCAATCATCGTTTTAACGAGATGAGAGTGTCTTCTCCCCATTCAAGTAAAACGATCCCCAAGAAATTTAACATGATGAAGGCCTAAGCTAGAGATGAGATTATTGAAACTGTGGAAGGTATGGTGTGGCCGAAACAGGCCTCAAGGCTTTTCATCATTTGAGATAATATCATTAAAATCGCCGAATAGAAGACGTGGATTGTGGACGGAGGAGTTTGAGGAGAGTCTAGTACATAGTACACGCCATTGGCGGACACGATGCGAATATACAGGAGAACCATAAATGTAATGCAAGTAGAACGGTGGATCATATTGTCCCATTACAAAAGCAGAGAAAAGATTAGCCGAAGGTTGTCCAGATATGCATAAAGAAACAGAGGAGGACCAAAAAACAGTAATACCTCCACTTCGACCCACATGTGTGATATTACTTGGTTTTAGTGCATAATAGTAGGCATTTATGTCTGCTATTCTGTATTATTCCGAGTGTTTTCATTGCAAAGTTGGTATATTTTCATGATTCCAAGTGTTCGGGTCGTTTTGGAGTAAAAGGATGCATTTCAGAGCAAATCAGAATAATTGGCCAACTTTCAGAACAAAGTGATCGATCGTGCATCAAGCGGATCGATCGAGCACATCACCANGATCGAGCACTTATGTGCACGATCGGGCATTTGGCATTGAAAATTTTCATGGAAAGAGATCGATCGCGCACCTTGCAGATCGATCGTGCAGTTTTAAGAAGAGAT
>OVAV01000350.1:6021-19884 GCA_900406375.1 Iberis amara | reverse complement strand
GATTAGATTTCATAATAGAAATCATAAAAGTGGTTTACAGTAAACTGTATTAGCAAAAATAACTAAGAAAATGTGTACGCATATTAACTTTTTCTTATAATTCTTATGCAAAATATAGACTTCAGATCAAAGAATATATAAATCATTCAATTCATATTCATCTACTGTCAAAAACCCTATGTCATTATCATAAAAGGTTAATGGAGATAATAATAATATTTCTTCCTTCTTTTTTTAGTAATTTAAGTGAAATATATCGAAATAAGAACCGTAATCATTTTTTAATAGCTTTTCAGTTTAAACATATACGCTAAACCTATATTTATGTTCACTTAACCTTTGTGAGCCTAAATCTAATATAACAGACTCATCTCAAACCGACCCGGTAGAATTGAGCTAAGTAGGACAATCGAATTTAAGTAAAATGGAAATAAACAGACAACATTAAACCAAAAATCCTAAGCAACTCTAAACCTAATCAACGAAGAGAACCCGCCGCCGATGGTCTCTCCTGGAATACAGATCAATGAAAATCTCCTTTTGATGCCAGAGATACGTGAGGTCGAGCTGATGGAGGTTGGAACCACTGCCAATCAGCCACAGAGAAAGGAGTAGAGACGAAGGAGGAGTCGATCTTGAATCGCAAGGACATATGCATAAAGGATGAGAGAAGAAGATACCAGAGGGGAGAAGGCAGGAGATCTTCGAAGTTGGTATGGTCTCGATTCGACAAGACGGCTTTGTCCCTCACGCAGCCCGGCCAGCCGAAGCTTCCAGCTAAGAGGACTCTCCTTTCTTTCCGTAAACTCTGATCTCTTCCTCCATGCACTGTTATGCCTCCGGACCACATGCCCACGAAGTAGATGCAGCTGACACCCATCCGCCGTGAGGATGCTTCGGCTCGTCATCCCCCGCTGCCGTTTGGAGTAGATATGGAGAGGGCTGTTGTATCGGCTTGAAGTGTTGCTGACCGGAGCCGCCAGACCACACTACGTTGGAGTCGCTGGTGGTCCCTAGTAACGGTGCAAACATTCGTGGCCGAGCGTTAGTGGTTGAGGGATACTCTCCACGGCTCACTTATCGAGAGAGGGAGAGAGAGAATCTTGTAGAGAGGGGTTTTTAAGAACTGTAATGTTGTCGCTTCGATATAGTATAATAGTTCAACAATCTCGTCGAATCTAATTGATAAAGAATAGAGTATTTTGGTAAAACAAGTATTATTTTAAACAATATTAGTAATAGTAATAAGGTGTATATTTAAAACTAATTTGTTATTTAGGTAGTTATTTGGGAAAAACAAAATTTTTACCGAAAATATCCTACGATTTAATATATTATTAAAATAAAAATTGTAAGTTAATGTTTTTTGATTTTTTTCAGAGTATAATTGATTATGAAAGTATACATAATATACATAATTGAGACATGGGAGGAGGAAACAATTTAATGTATTAACTTTATTACTTTCCTTTAATTCTTTAATGTATTATCTTTTTGAGAAATATATATTTACAAAATACTATTATAATTATAAATTTATATTAGTATAATAATTTGTCTACAACTAATTCTAAGGACATGATAGTAATCTTTTTAGGTGTAAGTACCTAAACATCAATAAAATTAAAAGAAATCTTGTTTCTAAATTACTTATCTTAAAAGTGTCTATAAAACTAATTTTTTCTAAAGAATATGATTTCGCTGGTGAGTGCGGTAAAAAATCATCATCTCAAATAGATTTGTTAGTTAATATCTAATATATATGACAAAAAGTTAATATCTAATATATATGTAATAGATAAGAGACAAATTACTTTTTATGAATGTTGGTGTTCTTGCACCCAATATTATATTTTTTTTTGTCAATTGCATCCATTAATGTAATTTTAAGGTTTTTTCTTTTCCGTTGAATTGTTAGTAATTGATTAGGTTGCACCCATTATTTCCAATGAACAAAGGTTTGATGCATCATGTTGGATTCACCTCTGGCAATATACACGGCCGGTCCTAGAGAAAAATGGGCTACAGGCCCCCAAAAAAAAATTGGCCACCTATTTTGAAAGAAATTTTTTTGCATTGGAGATAATTGAACTATCGTCCACCAAGATTCAATTACCACTAGAGCTAACAAAGACTTATAGTTAAAAGCTGCTGATTTGTACATATTTATTTATGACAGCAAGCTGTTGCTTGTATGGCTTGGTGCTTGGCACTGGCAATATATACTACTATTTTTGAAGCAAATAAATAGTTTTGTTTTATAGTCATAATTTGAGATATGTTTTTTTAAAATAAAAATATATTATTTGACATAGCCTTTAACTCTTTAATAGTTATAGTTTTTCATATATAATTTTTCCATAAGAAATTATTGTAGGAATAGTTAAAATTATAATACTACAAGACAAAATTTATTGTAATAAACAAGATAAGATATTCCGAAATTTTGGTAGAAAGAGTGATGTGAAAGTTGGATATAGATCCAGTTAGTTTGGGCCTTGAACTTTGTGCAAGTGGGCCGAAACTAAATCTAAAATATAGTTTCAGAAAATACATAAAGGTAATAAAAATTAGAACAGATTTGGATGGGAAAAAGCGGGAAGAGGGCAGGGCCCACCAAGATTATTTGGCGTAAAGCAAAACCAAATAAAAACCATAATAATAATTTATATATATTTTTTTTTTGGCATCATTTCTTTTTAAAATTCCCAGGTAAAACATTTTTATCTTTTTCCGAATTTCGAACCGGAATTAGCATTTGTTTTCTCTGGAATCTAAAAAAAAAAAGTTAGGAAACTAAAAAAAGAAGAAATCATAGGGTAAAAAAAGGAGGAACAGTGAGCAAAATCGTGAGGCTCAGTGAGCAAAAGAGAGGAAAATTTCAATTTCTTTTCCGGCGAGGGATTCAAACGCCGGCCTCCATTTCTCGCCGTGAATCTGAGTATTTTTTCGTAGGACTAGTCGCCATTTTGAGGCGTCTTCACTCTCGGAAAGATTTATATACTAGCTTCTCATGGCATCTTAGGTACGTATCGTTTATTTTTTTGTTTTGTTTTTATCTTTTTTTTTTTGTGTTTGCATTTGTCTCTGTTACCAAGGCGCATATGGTTTGTTTAGTTTTGTTAAACTGGATCTGTGTAATTTTTGGGGACGTAGGTAGAAATTTTAGATGAATTTATAGATTGATTTGGTGAAATGCTTGGAAGAAACATCGTCATTGTTATAATTTTTAGCCTCTATTGGGTGCTTGGCCTTCGAATGAGAGAAACTTGTCTTATCTGAAACTGAAATCATTTGGTATTCATTTTCTGATGTAACAGAGATTATTGAATTTTATCATAATCTTTTCATGATTTACCACGAATTAGGAAGTTTATATGTTGACAATAACCATTCAAAGCTCTCTTTGTTGCCGACTTACCTGGTTCTTTTGCTTTAGGGTCTCCTCACAACTATAATACTGGGAGCTGCAGAATCTTTGAGTTGAAATAAACAGTCATCTGGAACAGGACTCCAATATGAGTGGTGTCTTTGTTCAATCAGATGGATCTAGCTTTCTGAGTTACAAAGGATCAGAAAATTGTGAAAGCATGGATGATAGTAAGAAAGGTAATGCCTTTAGTGACTTGTCTGCTGTGTATCTTCTCTCGTGCTTATTTTATTTAATTACTCCCATTTCCTCGAAAGATTGAAATAAGTTCTCGAAAAAATTATCTCTTAGAGCTCGAGTCGAACAAAACTGTGCAAGTGATAAGCCATTATACCAAATTATGCTACAATAATATTGAATGAGTCATTGTCTCTTGCTCATAGCAAATATAAACCTTTAAGTTCACCTCTCACTTTAGGTGTGGGTGGAAATATTACACGAACAATGGCTTCTCTTCTCACACTTCGTCAATTTATTCTTCATTTTGCTCCCAGGTCATCAGAGTTTGGTGGAGTGGTTAAATCAAACACTTCCTTATTTAAATTTACCATGGGAAGCTTCAGAGGACGAATTAAGAGCATGCCTGAAGGATGGAACTGTCTTGTGTAGCCTTTTGAATCAGCTTAGTCCTGGTTCAATGAGAATGGTAATGGTACTTATGAATCTATATTTTGTAGACTATTTGGCTTGTACATCTTTTTTGTCTACCTTTTTGCTGCTAAGCTTCTGGTTATTCTACAGGGAGGCAGCTTTGAGCCTGCTTGTGTAAAAATTGAGCGGTTTTTGACTGCTATGGATGAAATGGCCTTGCCCAGGTTTGAGGTTTCAGACATAGAACAGGTTCGTTATTCTTATTAATATAGTTCATTGTGTGTGGAAAATTTTGATTTCCAAAATATAAAATGACTTGGTTTATATAAAATTATCCCATGTTACATAGGTAAAATGGTTGTGGGGTTGCCTCTTGGCTTTTTTAAATCGAATCAATTCATGTTGCCACACTCTTCTAATTTATGATTAATGTCTGATTTGCTATTTTGATGATATGATTTTTCCACCCATATCTTTATTTGTCTCTGCACTCTCTCTTGTATTTAATGAATTCTAATACAAAGAGTAATGCAGGGGGATATGGTGCCAGTTTTACAGTCCCTTAAGGCGCTTAAAGCAAGTTTTTCGGATGGTGGTTATGATAAGAACTCACTATGTGCAAAGAGGAGATGGAGCTTACCAGAGGATCACTCTGGTTCAAGAGGGGATGACCGAAACTTTACCGAGGGATTGCTGTCGAAAGAAGGATCCGAGATTGATATATCTGATGCTAAAATTTTGGAGTTACTGAAATTGAACAGTTTACGAGTAAAACATTCTTACAAAGTTTTACTCAATCTTCTCCAACCCTTTAGCTCTGTTTCTTATTCACATTGTATTTCCTTTATCTTGGTAGAATGCTCCTACCCGGTCACTGTTTGACATGCTGGATAAGCTTCTAGATGAGAGCGTGAAGAAGATGAATGGACATGTATCTCATGTAAGACAAAGACTCATTTACTGATGTCACACTTCTTTTGATTCTTTTTTTCTAGTTTGCCTAGATTTTCAATCCTTAGTTCATAGAATGCTTATACCTTATTGGGTCTTATTCAGGCTATGGCATCACTCTTGAGTGCACTTGTGCAAGTGATAGAACAGAGAATTTCAAACCAAGCTGATAACTTAAAGAATGTAAGAGTACACAGGCTTTTGTTCCTAGATTTTCCCATGATGGACATATCATCCTTCTGATTAAGTCATGAAATGTGCTTATGAAATGGGTGCAGCAAAATATACTCTTTAGGGTGCGTGAAGAAAAATACAGGTCAAGAATAAAGGTCTTAGAAACCTTGGCAGCTGGGACAACAAAGGAAAATGAGGTTCTTTTTTTCTATGGCTATAGTGTTTCTCTGCACTCTATTTCCGTTTCGTATATTGATCGATCTTGCTTTTTCTTTGATTTAGATTGTTTCGAACTGTATGGAGCATATAAAGGTATGTTATTAATAAATTATATATCATCTCCTTCATACATATTCACTCTTAGTTTCCTTTATCTTAAAAGTTGGCTTACATGATGCACTTAATGTTGAACCAATTACTTCTGGGAATATAAATCCTTTTAAACTAATCCACTGATAGATCCTATGATAGAACCACTGTGTGTGCGCCTCGTACTTAATAACTTGACTAAGTACATCATTTTCATTTAGTTTGTGTATTAAATTTATTTAAAATAAGTTTTTTACAGTGGTTTCTTCGCTGTTGGCTGTGCAGCTTGAGAAGACCAGAATAGAAGAGAGAGAAAGGTCAGAAGAGAAAGATGGGGTGCGACTGAAAAAGGAACTAGAGCACAGTGATGCTGAGATTCGCAAGCTGAAGCAGGAACTCAAAATGGTGAAAGAGGCACATGAAAACCAATGCTTGGATTTAGAAGCAAAAGCACAAAAAACTAAAGTTGAGTTGGAGAAAAAGTTAAAGGACATGGAGGTACATGCAGTAGAGTCAAGTAGGAAGGTGGAAGAACTTGAGAACTTGTGCCAATCTATATCTCAAAAATGGGAGAAAAAAGAGTGCACCTACCAGAACTTCATAAACAACCAGTTTGGAGCCTTGCAGGTTGACTTTTAAGATAGTATTTTAAACATTAGATACTTCTAGTAGTTTTTTAATTGATATAGAGTCTGGATTATGCAGGAGTTGAGTGCTACTTCGGTGTCAATAAAACATGAAGTCTTAAGGACACAGAAAAAATACTTTGAGGATCTAAATTACTATGGTAAGATTTGTTGCTGTCACTAATTGTCTATACTGGCTTGGCTTTCATGTTTCTAATCTTTTTCTTAGGTTTAAAGCTCAAAGGAGTGGCTGATGCAGCGAAAAATTACCATGTGGTCCTTGAAGAAAACCGAAGACTGTACAATGAAGTGCAGGAATTGAAAGGTAACACTCTTTTTGTCAATGTACGTTATTTGCAATAGACCATTCAACAAAAGCCTTTGGTTCTTTTTCTTGCCTTTATAGGAAACATTAGAGTCTATTGCCGGATCAGACCATTCCTTCCAGGGCAAAATAATAGACAAACAACGATAGAATACATTGGTGAGAATGGTGAATTGGTGGTTGCGAATCCATTTAAGCAAGGAAAAGACACCCATCGATTATTTAAATTTAATAAAGTATTCGGTCAAGCAGCAAGTCAAGGTTTAAACCTCTTTTCCTCTTATGTGTTGTTAACATTCTCCTCTTCTTCTCCCAGTTTACTTTTGTTTCATAAATCTAGGTTAGCTAGTGCTAGTTAGTGAATTTATGTGTGTATATTTATATATATATTATTTGTTTATCTCCTGAATCTGTTTTCTTTTTATGCAGAGGATGTTTTCCTAGATACTCGACCGTTAATACGATCCATTCTTGATGGCTACAATGTTTGTATATTTGCGTATGGTCAGACAGGTTCTGGAAAAACTTATACAATGGTAAACGACATGCTTTGATTTTGGGCCTCGTATGCTTTAGACAAACATTATAAGCTTTTAATGGACATATTTTCATTTTGCTGACACAGACTGGGCCAAGCATCTCTTCAAAAGAACATTGGGGTGTCAATTACAGAGCTCTGAATGACTTGTTTCACTTAACTCAGATTAGACAGAACACCGTTGTGTATGAAGTTGGTGTTCAAATGGTTGAGATATATAACGAGCAAGTTCGGGACATACTTTCTGATGGTGGTTCCAATCGAAGATATCCTTCTCTTAGAATAGTGTTTAAATATTTTTTTTTATATATGTATATAGACACGTATATGTTTTGTGTATGCTGCTCCTTAGGGAAATTGGTTGTGCGGTTGCGTTCGATATAAACTTTCCTTAACTTGCATACATTAGGGATTTGGAATACTGCCTTACCAAATGGGCTAGCTGTCCCAGATGCAAGCATGCATTGCGTGAGATCAACTGAAGATGTACTTGAGCTAATGAATATCGGGCTCATGAATAGAACCGTTGGTGCCACAGCTCTAAATGAAAGGAGTAGTAGATCACACTGGTCTGTAAACTTTTCTCCTCAACTTTTTACCTTGTGATATTATCTATGTCTGAGTTCCCAATGTAATGCAAAGACAATGTTGCCCATCCTCTACAGCGTTCTTTCTGTTCATGTACGTGGTGTTGACGTGGAAACCGAATCTGTGTTGCGTGGTAGTTTACATTTAGTCGATCTTGCTGGAAGTGAGAGGGTTGATCGCTCTGAGGCAACTGGTGAGAGGCTCAAGGAGGCTCAACATATAAACAAATCCCTGTCAGCCCTTGGAGATGTCATATTTGCTCTAGCTCATAAGAACCCTCATGTGCCATACAGAAACAGCAAATTGACACAAGTCCTTCAAAGTTCCTTAGGTATTGGTTATATATATTGCATGATATATTCATTGGCTTTATGTTATTGGTTCCCTTAGCTCTTTGTTTTGCTATTATCTTTTGTTTTGTAGGAGGACAAGCCAAGACTCTTATGTTTGTTCAGGTCAATCCCGATGGAGAATCATATGCTGAGACTGTTAGTACTTTGAAGTTTGCCGAAAGAGTTTCTGGTGTGGAATTAGGGGCAGCAAAAAGTAATAAGGAGGGACGAGATGTTAGACAACTCATGGAACAAGTGCTTATTTTCTTTCTCATTCTCAAGATTATTCTTCCCCACTGAAAGTAAAAATGAGAGTATTTGTATTTTGATGTAACAGGTATCAAACTTGAAGGATGTACTTGCAAAGAAAGATGAAGATCTTCAAAATTTTCAGAAGCTAAAGGGTAATAATGCAACCGTCCTAAAACGTGGTTTAAGCAATTTACGGTTGGCATCACCTAGAAGACATTCTATAGGAGCTTCACCAAATGCTCGACGAGGAAAGGCCTCTGGTTTATTTGGAAGAGCAACCTCAGATATTGACAACTGCTCAGAGTATAGTAGCAAGCATTCTGATTCTGGTTCACAGCATTCATTGGACGAACGTAAACAACAACGAAAGGATCTTCACCAACTGTCTAAATTTGCTGGTGGGGCGAAAGAAATCGACTTTGAAGAAGATGTTGAACTCATAGGCCTCGGAGATGCAGATTCTGAGGAAAGATTAAGTGATATCTCTGATAGTTGTCTATCAATGGGAACTGAAACTGATGGGTCGATAAGCAGCGCAATGGAGTTGACTCTTTTCCCTGAAACCACAAAGCCTCTTGAAATAACCGAACGACCTGAAACACAAGTGACCTCCGTGAAACCTGAGAAATCAGCAAAAGCAATGAAAACTGAGCCAAAAGACAGGTTAGTATTCTTTACTAGCACACATTAATAAAACAATATGTAGGCTGGTTGTTAATTTTCAGATTGTTTTGTTTTGGGATTGTAAAATGCAGAACTAATATTCCGTCAAAGATTCCGAAGCAGACCTTGAAACCACCAGGCCAAACTAGACCTTCTCGTCTGTCAATGGTCACTAGCTCCTCCTCTAAGGCCTTAACAAGTAATGTCTCTATGCATCAACTATTTGACTTGTGTCCTAATTAGTAATTACATAGATTTCACTTATACACTTCAGAAATCTCATTCACATAGGATATTTAGGCTCAATATGCTCATGAGTGACCTAAGCTTCTTGATTGGTTTCAGGTGCTAAAAGACCGACATTTAGCACATCATCTTCAGCAAAACCACTCAACAGAAAGCGGTGAAGACTCAGGTGGGCTTGAGGAAGATTTGTGATGAATTAGATGTGATGTTGTGAAGTAGCTAATTGTTTAACTACGCATATGATGGCATTTGGTTCTTCAATGCAAACCTAATTAACAAGCACCATAACTAAGTGTTCTTTTGTCTTAATGTTAACGTATTCCCAGTTATCCCACGTAAGTTTTGAGGTATTGCAAATACTGTTAGATGGGATTAAGCCAAAATGTCTAGAGTCACTCTATAAAACGAGGTCATTGTCTACAATGTTATATACTTGTATGCCAAACGACAATGGCTGCAACACTCGAAGGTCAATGAAATCCTCTCTCATTTGTTTAAAAATCAATGCGTTTGAATAATATTGTGAAATCCGTTAATCAGATTTTAAAATTCATCCATCTGATTTTGAAATCCTTGAACCTATAAATCCTTCCAATTCCATTAAAATCGTAGAACCAATAATCTCTTAAAAGTTTTTTTTTTTTTTTTGGGTCAGCAATATAGTATATTTGATTAAGGACGATCCCATGACGGGAAAATTACAATTCCTTAAAGGGAACTAGAAATCATCCATTGATAAAAATACTAAAACTAAACTAAAGTAACTAGTTCCGAGACGAGGAACTTTGAGACTAAACATAAGCCGCGGGACCCGTACATCCCGGGATAGTGGTTGACAACCATAGAGCGGTTGACAACCAATATGGAAGCCGAACATAGGAAGCGAATTCGCATGAAGGAATCCCAAAGATCTAATTGACCGGTATTGTTGACCTTATTGAAATAAACAAACAATAGAAAACAACAAAAGACAAAGTCTAACATTATTAAAAAGCCCAAACGACAACCCAACTCAGGAGATAAAGGAGAACGACGATGACAGCTCCCGATCATCAAACCGGTCAAGCGTCGCCGGAACAGCTGGACGACGAGCCACGTATCCCGATCTTCACCACCGGTAGTTCGCCGGAGAGTCAAATCTCTGATCTCTGGAAACCAAAAGAATAGAAAATTGACTGCCGTTAGCAACCACCGCGCTTCGCCCCAAGAGTTGGATAACCGCCCAAAGCCGATGAACCACCGGAAACGAGATAGTTGATAGTGATGGAGTGGGGATCGGGTGATGCATGTGTGATATCGGGAAGGATTTACAGTGGAAAAGCCAAAAGATATAGGGGACCAAAAGAAAACACACCAAAAAGAAACAGGAACAGGAAAGAGACAATATTTACAAGATGAACAAGCACCAGCCGGTGCCAGCACGAGGCCGGTCACCGGCGGTGAAAGCGTGAGACACGGAGGAGCAAGCAACGAAAGAGAGAAGATGAAGATGGAGATAAAAGTTTTTTAATTTATGTTTTTATTCCGTTTCCGTCCCGTCCCCACTTTTNAACTATTATTTTAAATAAAACTATATCAAATAGTACTTTTTTTGTCACAATCCGAATCACAACGGACCGACTCGGTAGCCCAGTCCGGATCACAACGACCGATCCGGTGGCCTTTAGACCCGCTATGGGGTGAACTTACACATATGCGAGACCAGAGTTTCGAACCCACAATCTCAGGATTTGATGAGAAGACACCTTGCCACTTGGGCTAAAGGTCCTTCTCTCCGTCCCCACTTTTATGAATTTAGAGGAAAATTATCTAAAACAACTGATGTTTTCATCCTTGATATATATATAGCCTATATCTTTACTAAGAGAGTAAGATATCAACAAAACTTGATATCGTTACAGAGCATGAGATATGACAATAGAATCAAGAAAGATTTTTATTCTGAAAGAAACGTCTTCTTTTTGAGTCATGTGGAAGAAGTACAAACTTTTTTTGGAGCTTAAGTTCAAAATTTAAATAGTAGAAACTCACCTGATAATTTCATATGCCTGATATTTATTCATATACTATGTACATAGGAGGGAGAGAGGGCGATATTACTCTGTTTTAAACTCTCGAAATTGGAGAGAAAGTGACATTAGGCATGAAAGACGAAAGGACTTCTCTTGTATCTCCGTTTATCGGAGTTTCCATATCAATAAGCTCCCTAAGTGAACTGCATCTCGACAACGAGAGACTTCTTTCTCCTCTTGAGATTACAGTTTTGTGCAGCTGAGCAACACACACTGAGAATGCTTGTAAAGCTGAGAGCTTTGCGTGGAAGTTTACTTCGTAATGTCCTACTCTTATCAAATCCATTGTCATAGCTACTGTATTCTCTTTCCCTCCCTGCAATTCAAATTTCTTAATATCTCAACATCAAGACAAACTAGACACAAGTTGAATCACACAAGTAACAAGTCTTCTTTACCTCGATGAAAAGTTCCAAAAGGTGATGATTGTTTGTATGATGAGGAGATTCTAGTACAAAAAGCTGACATCCCATGTCCCATCCACTACAATCACACCCTCCACCTGATCTCCATCTCTGCAATATCGGTGTAGGACATGAATTTTCGGCATCAGGCAAACCATGGTTTCCTGTAGGAACTATAACTTTCATTTCACTTCTGCAGAGTTTGCTGGAAGAACAGTCTTGTATAACTATTGCTGCAATCTCTAATCCTGGATGTAAATCTGAGACCTTCCAAGGATCAGATGCACTATTCTCTGAATGTTTCGATAGATTACAGATTAATCCTCTGCTGAAACTGTTCTGCCTAGAAAGGTTCAAGTCATTTGAAGCATCAGATACTCTCTTCTCTGATCCTTGTCTGAAACTGTTCTGTCTTGACAGTTTTTCTTGCTTGAGGCCGTTTCTCTGTGCACGTGCGATATTGAAAAGAACAAACTCAGAGACATTTGACTCTACAGGATCTTCTTCATATGGTTCTTGCTCTAAGCAGATTTGAGTTGAAACTTGCATCTGTCCTATTACTGAAGATTCTATATCGCTGAGGTTCTTATTGCTTCTGCGAAACGAATAGACAAACCGAGTGTCGTCATTATCATCCATCCTTGTGTTAGCTATATACACATCATCAGGACGGTCTAGCGAGAATGTGAAAACAGGCATTCCAAGTTCATATTCCATAGTGAGATAGGCATGTAGATGAACAGGTGAAGACTTTCTCAAGGACATGTTTCTTGAGAGCATATCTACACCATTGGGTTTGATTTCGCCTGGTTTTGGTATTCGATTTGAAAACGGATTGGATAGTTTCTTTATACGGCTTAACCAGCTTGTTGAGGTTGAGCTTGAATTGCTTCCCTTTGAAGAAGGCATAAAAGGGAATTGCATTCTAGCAGAGAATGACTTTTGTAATTTTGGTTCCATGGTTCTCTCTGAACCAAAAGGCTTACCTGACCGTTGTTGTTGTTGTTGTCTTCCATTGTTGTTCAAACGTACTCCGAAAAATCCACCAGAAGAATATTGCTCCACTGAGAATCTTTCAGCATCTGATATGTTCCTTCTGCTTCTTTCCTTGGAACCATGATTGAAGAAACAATGTCTCTCCTTTGCCTTGTTTCCATGTTTTGTAGGTCTTGGTGGAATGCTATTATTGTTTGAGGAGTTGAGAAGATGACAAAACATGAATTCATCCTCCTCTCCTGGCTTATTGGAATTGAAGAAATCACGTAGAGTAGGAAGAACATCTTCAGAACTTTGAGCCATGTTGCTACTTTATAGAACTAGAGAAGGCCAAACTCCTGCAGAAGAGTTGTTTAAGGCAAGATCCTTTATCAGTACTGTAATACCAGTTCTATAAACAAGGAGCATTTTGATCGAAAGGATGAGTTACCAGAAAGGATCACTTGTGAAAGTGATGAATTGCAACTTGAAGAGGAAACTGTCACAGATCATGAAACTTTACAGAGGGAAGTTAAAATTGCCAAAATGAAATTAAAAGAGAAGTCAAATTTCAGCAACGCTCCTACTACAGATCTAAAGGGCAAAGTAACACATGAAACTATGAAAGCAACAGACAAAAGTTTGAGAAGAAAGAAGTAAAAAGAGAAAGCTTTGGTTTCACTTGCATTCTAAGCCAATCATAGAAAGGGTGTACAAAAAGAAACAATCGAATACCAATTGATGGTTTCAGAGTAGTGATCCTCAAGATTAATCAAAAAGCAGATGTAATCATCATTATTCATTAATCTAATACAAAAAAAAGCAAAAGAAGAAAGATTATCCTTTGGAAATCAAGATTAAAAGGTGTTGCTCCTTGTCAGATTTTGAGTCTTACTTGACCCACCTATGGCTTGAAGGTAAACAAGGGCATGGATGATGCATTCAAACAGATACTCTGCATCTTACTTGTAAATTTCCTGAATCTCTATGGACATAGTGTGAGCAGAAATGGCACTCACTTGCTGTCAAAATCACAATAGACTGTGACATGTTCTTCTTTAGAGTAGACAGACCGAAGAATGGACTCACACCTTAGAGGGAAAAAAAAGAAAAGAAAACTAGTTAATAAGAATATATGATCTTTACATTAAACAAGAAAAATACATGTGTTCCAACAAAAATAAGCCATGGAAGAAGAGCAATCTATAGTTTCCTCATAGAGCTAAAGCTGCGAAAAGTGTAACAACGATGTAGTTAACAAATTCTAACCGAAGAATTGAAAAGCCCATATGTAGTTGCAGGTCATGCTTCCAGCAAAGAGCTTCCGAGTTCACATTTATTCTCGCCGGCGACCGCTCAGAGAGGGGAGCAGCAGTCAGAAAAACGC
>OVAV01000349.1:0-19891 GCA_900406375.1 Iberis amara | reverse complement strand
AGGTAGAGTCAAACAATTGATGCATACAAGGTTTTCACCTCGTCTAATGCTCTACTCAAATCCCTTTATGTTTCTATTCTAGCCTATGATCACATTTTTTCTAAACTTAGAACTCAAACCACCCATTTGACATTTTCTTTCCAAACTCTTTTCATTTCCCAAACTTTTGCCTTTTCTTTTCTTCTTTGTAACTACTAGGAGCCTCTTTTTTGTTTTTTTTCTACTTAAACATCTACCCTTCCTTTTTCCAATTAGAATTTTAACTTTCATTTTCCTTTTCGAATTTCTTTTCCAACTTTTTCACTTTCTTGGGAGGATTAGACTTATCATTGAATACTTTTCTTCTTAAAATTTTAGCTTTTAGGAATTCCTAGAGTTTTTTTGTAGAATAGAAGGGTTTAATCGAATACACGATGACTAAAGTTGCAACACTAAAGATATGAGGACCAAACTAATCTAGAGCCAATGATATTGTTATGAGTATTTAATCTAAGAAACAAAATGCAAAGAAATAAGAAACAAAAAATAAAATAAGATAAAAGCATTGGATCATGGATCTTACTATCAAGAAATATGATTAACAATCAACCAACAATTAAACAATCAATCAATGTTAATCTTTGGTCTAAGATTTCCAAATAAAGACTAATCCACTCTCGTGGCACTAATCCCTTTCCTAATCATGCAACTAGAAAAATCTCTTAGATAATTACACAATCAAGAAGCATAAAGGACTAATCTATGATAAACCACTAAACTAACTAACACAATCTCTTGGCTAGGCCTTATTTAGCATTCAAAAGTTGGTTCGGGAATTTCATCAAACACCTTTCGGGAAATAATTTTCCTAAGATCTAGATGTGTGATCAAAACATATCTAGCATTAAGAACACCTAATGAATGAAGATCCAAACATTAACAACCATAAATCATCATCAATCAACCTCAATACAAACCCTATCTAGCCTAGATCCAATAACAAAAACTAATCCCTAAGATGCAAGAACACAAAGAAAAAGAAAGATGCATATATTAAATATAGATGTAATACAAGTTCCTACATGACCAAAGAGAAATCTCCAAAGGAGATCTCTTCCTTATCAACAGATTATAATCTCCCATCCTTAAAAACATATCTCCTTATCAGTTTCTCACTTCCAGACAACCAGATTACAACCTCTAAATAGCTTTTGGTTGTCTCTGTTATCAGAGTATTTCACCAAAATCTAGAACCAAGTTTGATCCAAGAGCAAAGGCATTTGCCTTTCTTGGATATTCAGCAGGTTATAAAGGATATAAGATGTTGAATCTTGAAACCAATAAAATTTCCATTTCTCAGCATGTCATTTTTCGTGAAACAATTTTCCCTTTTGTCTCATGTGTAAATACACCACTTGTACAAACACAATCTTATGGCTTAGTCCCTGCTAAGTCATCCTCTAAATATTTTTTGCCTTCAACAACTTCATCCCACATAATTTGTAAAAAGCCTACTTACATGATTATGCTTGTCAAACAACTAATTCTTTTTTATCCTCATTCAACTTTTCTTTCCTATGAAAGCTTATCATCTTCTCATCAATCTGTTTGTCAATTATCTTTTTCATAACTCTAAACCTAGAACCTACACTGGGGCAATCAAATGAAAAGAATGGTGTAATGTTGTGGATGCAAAGGTTGGGTCTTTAAAAAAATTGGAGACATGGAAGGTTTGTAGAAACCAGTAGATTGAATATGAGTATTCAAAATTAAATTAAATGCAGGTGATTTTATTGAGAGATATAAAGCAAGTTGGTAGCTAAGAGCTACACTCAACAAGAAGGTGCGGATTTTGTGGACACTTTCTCTCATGCGGCAAAAATGGCTACTGTCAAAATGCTTTTACCATTATCTCCCAAAAAAATTTGGTTTCTGAGACAGCTGGACATATCTAATGTTTTTCTTAATGGAGAATGAAAGAGATATACATTTCTTTACCTCCAGGTTATGCTGTAAAACAGAGGGACTCACTGCCATCTAAAGTTGTTCTTCGTCTTAAGAAATCAATATATGGGCTAAAACAGGCTTCTAGGCAATGGTTTCTCAAATTTTTTACTACCTTATTGAGTCTTGATTTCCAGATGATCAATGGTGATCACATCCTGTTCTGCTCTAATATTGTTGTTGGATACATCATTCTCCTGGATTACGTTGATGACATTCTCATAGCAAGTAGTTATGAGCAACTTATCTCTGATTATGTCATTAAACTTCATAAGCATTTCAAGCTTAGATATTTGGGTCAACCCATATATTTTATTGTCTTAGAGATAGCAAGATCAAGTTTTGGAATAACGGTTTGTCAGCACAAGTATATTCTAGAAATACTAAGTGATGTTGGACTCTTAGGTGGTAAACCATCTCATGTTCTAATGGATCCCAATATGAAGCTATATGCTACAACATGAGATCCATTACCTAATGTTAAATCATATAGAAGACTTGTAGGCAAGTTGATGTATCTTGCTATTACACAGCCAGACATATCATTCTCATTAAATAAGCTTTGTCAATATACTTCTGCACCTACTCAGATGCATCTTCAAGCAGCTCATAAGGTTTTACACTTCTTCAAAGGCACAATTGGTCAAAGCTTATTCTATTCCTCTGATCATGATATGCAATTAAAGGGTTTTGTGATTCTGATAGGCACAACGCCATGATACACGCAGATCAGTTACTGGCTTTTGTTTGTTCATTGGGAATTCATTGATTTCATGGAGAACAAGGAAACAACATGTTGACTCTTTGTCATATGCAGAAGAAGAATACAGGGCTTTATCTGCTGCAACAAAAGAAATTGTCTGGTAAACTCGGATGCTAGCTGACATTGGCGCTTCTTCTCTATATGTTCCAGTCCTTTACTGTGATAGCACTGCTACTCTCCACATTGCCAAGAATCCAGTCTTCCATTAGAGGACGAAACATATTGAGGCTCAATGTCACTTTGTCTATGAGAAATTGCTTTCTGGCCTACTCAAAATTTTACATGTTTCAACAGAAAACCATCTTGCGGATTGTCTTATAAAGCCACTTTATCCTACTCTTTTTCATAAGTTATTATCCAAGATGGGTTTCATAAACATTTTAAGACCATCTTGATGAGGACTAATAGTGTATAGTTTATTATAGTTAGTTAAAGAATAGTTAGAGAGTAGTTAGATGATTATTATGTGTATATAAATACACTCTTGTATTCATTATTGGTTGTGAAAATTACACTTTACTTCACTAATAACCTAGAACAATGGGATTCATAACTACGGTAGTGGGAGACTTGGGAATCGTGAGCGTGGAAATCTTGGTGGAAGCAAGATGGACGTGGACCACAACATTAAGGTTTGTTTGAAAGTGACTTTGTTTCTCTCTTTCTTGTACTTTCCTTTTTGACGTTTACTATCCCAAAATGACTATTAATCATCCATGTAAGCTTGAGAATGATTCATATAAACTTAAGCGGCATGGAATTGGAAGCGGAGTCTTGGAAACGAAAGAGTTTGGAATTATGGAAACGAATTTTATAACATATTTAAAAATAGATACGTATATGAAGCGCATAAATATATATATATATATATAGATATATATATATATATATACATATAACAAAAGAAGTTTAAGAATAGAATTTTAATAAAATAATAATAATTTAATATATGAATAACATTTTGAAAAGAAAAACTAAAATGTTAAAAATATCTATCACACATATATAGATATTGTATTCATCTATCTTGTTTTATTTGTGTAAGAATAAATAAATTATTCAAAATATTTTTTTAATAAAAAATCGTGCAAAATATATCAAGAAAATAACCATTCAATTGGAAATGGGGTCATTTAAATAATTAAAAAAGAAAAAATATAAAACTATAAGTTTAAAAGGTGAAAAAAATCTCATATTTTCTAAATTGATTTTTGTAACTGTGGTAAAAGTATATTTTAAAATATATAGAATTTCATATTTATTTATTTATTGTGATTCTAATTATGGAATCGAAGCTTTCAAAACGCTTTTAATAAAATAATCGACAATTTCAAAACGCTTCTAAACTGAATATTTTTGAAATTGTGTTTCCATGACGTTTCCTCGTGCTTCTAGAAGTTTGCAATTCCGATTGAAATTCTGAAGTTAAGAAGTGGAGCTCCAACGAAAATTCCGTGCAATGTAGATAAAAACTTTATAAAATATATGACTATAGAGTCATATTCTTGTAATCCTTTTCTGCGTTTCAATTTGAATACCTTTTTAACTATATATATACATGGACGAGAAACCATAAGTATTTTTTGTCAACAAAACAATAAAATATTTGAAAGACTAGCAAGTATTTTAACGAATTTATCCATTACAAAAGCAAGTACTAATTAAATCGTTAGTACACATTTTTTCTTATTAATGAAGCAACTCTAAGTTTTAATCATTTGAAAAAAAAAAGAGAACAATACGGGAAAGGAAGGAAACATAACAAAAACTTATATGCAATGATTGATGATTCCAATGTATATGTAATCCTAATTTAAGAAGCAAAATTTGCAAAAGCCAATGAGGCTAGGAGAGCCAACACAGCGCTGACTCTAGCCGCCTCCGTAGTCAAGAGAGAAGTGGCCAAGCTAGAGGAAGGACCGGGGACTCCGGCTGCAGGAATAGTGTCAGCCGAGGGAGGAGGAGAGGAAGTTGGTGGCTCAGAGAGTGGCGTAGAGGAGCCTGGTTGAAGGACGTTGAGGTCGAGCTTCTGACCGGCAAGGCAGTGGCCTGGAACGCCGCAGAAAAAGAAATGGTGGCCGTGGTTGGTGAGTGTGATAGAGTCGTTGCCGGTGGTAAAGGTGGAGATTGGCTTTGAGCTGTTGCAGCTTCTGTACATTGGATGCGTCACTCTCATTACGTTGTGGAATTGTGGGTTGTATTCGAACACTATCAACAAAAATAAATTTTAGTTTCGTTTTTCCTCACATTTTCATAGAACTCAACATTATGATATATGTGCATCAATTATCAAACTATGAACAAATAGCATATTTTCTGTGTTTTATCCATTCTATTTTACGGTTAAGAAAAAAAATTATATTCCTCTTTACTTCTTTTTTTTTTTTTGTCGACAATTCCTCTTTACTTAATTAAGATATTTTATGTGTGTGTGTTTTTTTCTTCTCATTGTCATATTGGTTTACAAATAATAATTCGGTGCTTTGACCCGTCTAAATCTGAAGATCGTCTTAGTACAAATTTATATGTATCCAACAAATATAATATGTTAATTTTTTTCTCATTATCTCTTTGTACTGTATCTGTGAGTTATGTGCAAAGTTTATACTTAGCCTATATTCGATGTAGAAAAACGTAAAATAATTAGAAAAAAAAGTAAAAAAGTAAAAATTTATACATAAGACTTTTAGGAAAAAGAAATCAAATGTCTGTTTGAATATTCAATTCGTATATGTTTTTTTTTGTTAAACTTTCAATTCCTATATGTTAAAATATTTATATGTTTAGTAGAGGTATATATATATATAGATACAACATTTTTTAGTATTTAGACTATTTATTATACATGACTTAAAAAGTCGTAATGATTAGGGCGTGAGTGGTACTTTTACTTTCCACCAAAGCTTACGCATTTTTAAGAATTAAGATTGGTGGAGGGAGGAGCACTTTTCCGACAAAGTATAACAGTCAACTCAAGATCTGCTCATGTTGATGTATTCATTGTCTAATGGTAAGAAAATCAATTATAATGAACTCACCGACAGTATCACCAATGTGGAATGTTTTAGAAGAAGCCCATAGCTTGTAGTCTACGTTGGCTATTGTTGTCCAACCGGCTGAGTCGCCGACTTTGTACACCGCCGCTTCACTCAGCCGTAGCATCACCACCATACACCCCAAAGCCACCACTATTTTCTCCGCCATTGACCAACTTTCTCTTAGTCTTCTTTTTACCCTCAAGTTTTAATAGATCTGTGGTCTCACTTGATTTTATCTCTGTTTTGTGTACGTGTGTATATTTATATACAAGGTGGTATTGTATAAGGAGCCACTTTAGCTTTATTGGTTAGTTGGCTAATTTGGAGAAAGGAGTGACTAAAAAGCAATATACTGACAAAGATTGCTTGCTTTACTTGTTTTTCTTTTATTATTGTCGGATGTAATTTCTAATATTGACTTGAACTTTGTATGGATAAATTTGGCAACACAAATCAATTAAAAATAATGAAGAGAGAACAATATATTGTTTGTTTTAAAACGTAAGTAGACTAGTCCACGAAAACTATATGTGTGGTCTCTCGTCGATGGAAAGATCAAACCAGTCATTTTCAATACCAAATTAGTCTAATATGGAAACTTCATATACCCCTTTATATGATATCACAACCTGAACATATAATTTGATTTCCGTAACCGAAAGATAGATCTGGCATTAGTTTATAATGAAGATTAATTCTATCAACATGAATGATTTAGAAAATGATCATCTCCAAGACTGGTCGTTAGAATATATCACAACAACAATTATTAAGTTGGAATCTAATCTAATACATAGAAAACATAATTAACTTATTTCCTGCTAATCTTTTTTCTTTCTTTTTTTTTTCTTTTTCTTTTTCTTTTTGCGAATTCTTAAATTTTAAGCATTTTTTGTAACCTGAATCCATTTCTTCTTTTCTTTGTATTAAGAAAAACATATACAAGAGACAGTCAACAAAAATGAAAGAAAAGATAACACTAGCAATTTTATTTGTAATAAGTTTTTTTTTATTTTTTATAATTTGGGTTTAATTCCGGTGAATCGAATCCATGTAGCAGAATTCACAGTTGTGAACTTTTTATCACAAGAGCTAAGCATCGGGTTTATTTGTAATAAATTGTAAGGGGGTCACATAATTTGGAGTTTGGAAAGCTTGCAAGGAAAGAATGTTGAGGTTGTTGGTCTCCTAATTTTGAGTAATCTTTTTAGTATTTGGTCTTTGCAGTTACTCTTCCTCCTACATCTTCATAACCTGATTTCTTTACTAATTTAAATCTTATTTTGAAGATAAAAACTTTTTTCTTGATCAACTTTTAGCACACTACCTTGAGCGATATGAACACTGACATCATTCACCAGCTACTGCAGCTTAAAAACTTGTCTACTTTTTCGGACAAAAGGAATACATAAATTCATAAATGTGGTGATTAACATCTTACAAACCATGTGATGCCGCCATTTATGAAAATTTGGACTTTGAAATATACATTGTTATCCTCTAATACAAAAAAAAAAAAAAAAAAACAAAAAAAACACACAAGATTTTACGGAAAATGGAACTCAAGATACTCTCGAGGAACCAAAACAAAGCAAAATAAGTCTTTAGTACCTATAGACAAACGCAGTTTGAAGTAGTGAAATTAAGCAATAGTATGAGAAAACTGTATTTTTCCATTATGTATTTGGTGTCTTTATCACCTCTTGTGTTTCTCTTTCTCTTCTGCTACTACATATGGTTTTTAGGCATAACCGATTTAGAGCTGTGTCGAAGGATCAAAACCGTTAGATTTACCATTACTCGTCTTGCCTGTTACATCAGTCAAATCATCCATGAACCTAGCCCAGAACCAATGCTTCTTCCACACTCTCTCTGTCATCTCCTCTATAGGCACGTTCTTAGTCTCAGGAAGGAGGAAGAACACAAACAGAGACATAACCAAGACCCACGAAGAAAAGAAGATGAATATCCCAAACTTGAAGTGGCACAGCATCGAGAGGAAAGCCTGAGCTATTATGAAAGTGAAGAGCAGGTTGACGCAAACCGTTACACTCTGTCCCGCAGAACGTGTCTCGAGAGGGAAAGTCTCACTAGGGATTAGCCACCCAAGCGGTCCCCAAGACCAGGCAAAAGCAGCAACATACGTGCAGATCATCACCACGACTAGAATCGCAAACCCTTTGGATAGACTTTCAGAGTTGTCTTTGACTTTAATGCCAAGGATAATGGCGATTACGACCTGAGAAAAGAACATTTGGAAACCAGCTTCAAGGAGAAGAACCCGTCGACCGACTTTATCAACGGAATAGATTGAGACCACAGTGGAGAGGACGTTGACTGCACCAGTGACCACTGCAGAGTAGAGAGCAGCGTCATTGCCAAACCCTAAAGTGCTGAAAAGAACAGGTGCGTAGAACATAATGGCGTTGATTCCAGTGCATTGCTGGAAAATCTGTATTTCACACATAAATCAAATCTTCAGCATTAGCAGCTAAATCTTATTAACGAGCTTTGAAATTTAACACAACAGCTTTGCTTCAGCATTTAGGGTTCCGGCATCCCAAATTGAAATCTTCCAACAGTTTCGCTCAATTTCCGTTCAATCGATAACACACTAAACGCCATGAACCAATAAATCACTTCAACTAACTATCCATATCGGAGAGAAAATTTTCCAATCACCGATAAACGCTTTAGATGAGTAGAGAGGGAAGTGATAGTACTGACCTGCAAAGCCACGGCGATGACTAGCTGAGGCCGGTTTCTGCGTTGAAGAAGGTTTCGAAAAGGGTGTTTGACTTCTTTAGCAAGACGACTAGCTTCGAGGAGATCAGCGAACTCTGGTTCGACATTATCGGTACCTCGAATACGACGAAGGACAGCTTTTCCTTCGTCGAGACGGCCTCTTTCTACTAGACTGTTGGGTGTCTCCGTCACCAGTAGAGCTCCCACCGTCAAGAGAAGCGCTGGAATTCCGGCCAAACCTAACGACAACCTCCATCCCCATCCTCCCTTTATCCTGCAAACATTTAAATTTATTTAAAAGGGCCCATTTTAAAGTTCATTTTAGGCCTTTATTGATAAACTAGTGAAGCCCATTAACTAAGCATTGACTAGAGGATTTGTTGAATCGCGAAGATTTATTAGTCTAGGGTGTCTTTGAGTGGTGGACTTTTAAATAATTTTGTTTTGAGAAAATGATAGTGATAAAAAAAAAATCAAGTAAAGTT
The DNA here is from genome assembly GCA_900406375.1 of Iberis amara. Taxonomy (NCBI): domain Eukaryota; kingdom Viridiplantae; phylum Streptophyta; class Magnoliopsida; order Brassicales; family Brassicaceae; genus Iberis; species Iberis amara. Next base: position 10,877 of record OVAV01000349.1, on the reverse strand, counting down.
GGTTCTACACTTCTTGAAAAAAATGTAGAACCTTAAAACAAAAAAATGGGAATTTGAGAGATTTTAGAACAGTTAAAACATGTTGTTTTAAACTGTTAAAAGTCTCTAAAGTACACCCAAACACTACCCTAGTCTAAAAGTTGAAATATAGGGAAGCTTAATTTCTGGAAAAGAAAAAGAAAAAAAACAACAATATTTGACTAGACTAGGACACCCAAAAAAGTTTGACCAAAGGTTACGTAAGAAATTTGAAATATTTTAGAAAGTATATATGTAACTAAGTCCTTGTTTACATGTGAAAGAAATTTATGAAGATATTTTCAATAAGTCAACTTAAAACAAATTTTCTGTTGATTAAAAAAAAAAAAAACAAAACAAGTCTTTTAAGATCACTATATAATGACGCCATATATTATTTGGATTTTTTTGTCTTATTTTTCGTTGAGAACTTTCAAACCCTTAATTATCTACATCTTTAACTTCCATTTTAACAGAATTGTATCTACTGGTTCTTAATATAATTTCAAATAAATAAAAAGTTCCATTTTATCAAAGTACTAAAAANAAAATACTAAAAAAAAAAAAAAAAAAAAGAGAGAAGAGGAAAGAGATATATACTTGGCGGTGCCATAGTTGACAAGATTGGCGAAGAGGATACCAATAGTGACATTAAGCTGAAACAGAATATTAAGACCACCTCTGATTCTTGTAGGTGCAATCTCCGACAAGAACAACGGAACTGCTTGATTAGCGAATCCTACTCCACAACCAAGCAATATCCGACCTGCAATAAGCATGGCTAAGTCTTGTGCCGCTGTGTTTAGAACCACACCGATGATGAAGAAAACGCCAGCTATTAGCATCGTTAGCCTCCTTCCTAGCGTTCTCGTTGTGTATGATGCAAAGAACGTTGCGGTTAGACCAGCTAAGTACAGTGATGATGTGAATAGTTGTAGTCCTTGGTTGTCGTATTTGCAGTAGTTGCTGTTTTTGTCGGCGCCGGCTTCTATTCGCCGGTGTACTACCGGAAAAAACTTTTTCAGGAAGTCCGGCATCGATGTCACTCCACCTACATATTGATTATGCGATTTTTTAAATTGTTTCTTGTTATTTATATTTTACTTATATAAGATACTACTCATAATATTATTCATTGATTAATGATGCGCTGTATATGTCATAACACAATAATCAAAATTTGGATAATGAACGTGAGTGAATTGTAGATGACAACATAAAAAGATTTGNAGATTTGTTTTTTTTTTTTTTTCGAATCAAAAAGATAAACTAAAACCTATGACAGCTAATTTTGTTACCATCCTATTTAAGCAAGGTCGGTCCAGATCCCTTTTCCAAACTTTTCTTCTTTTAATTCATTTTGATGAACTTTTTACTATTAGTTCTCTATATTTTAGGTGAAATATTTCTACCAAAGAAGTTATTGGTGGTTGGTGAGAAGCGAACATAAGAAAATCCTATTTATCTAATCCTACTTGTCAAATAATATTAACTTAAAATAGTAAACTGAAGAGAAGTAAAAGATGTTAATATTCATACCAGAGACACCAACGTCGTAACCGAACATGAGGCCGCCGGTAGCAGCCATGATGCAAGATATGATGACTATTGGAGTTATCTTTGCCTCAAACTCAACTCCGTTGGCCGAAGCCGTCGCAAATCCTCCTCCGGCCATTCTTCAAAATCACTTCAGAAACAAGAGTTTTGAAAGTTACTTTTCTCTTAAGGAGTTTAAAAGAAACATTTGAAGAGACCATTGGGGAGTTTTACTTCTTTAAATAGAAGAAAAAGAGGCAGTGAAGCACAAATAGAAAAATCTCTATAGCCAATGTAATACTAACACGTCTCTTTTTGTTTTTTTATGTTCACATGCTTCTGAGTCATCAAGTCATTAGTCAACAAAACGTTTTTTCTATCTCCTTCTGCTTTATGTGGCATCCATAGTTGAATATAACAATATGCCTATCATCATCATCAGTCAATAAGTCTTCTCTTCTTGTTAGTATATTATCCTCAAATATATATATATTTTTTGTTAGTAAATTAATATTAAATTATGGGTAAGATTTTCCACATCTCTCTCAGTGTATTGTTTGAAATCTTGCTACCGTTCCAAATTAAATATATTATACCGTTTTAGAATATGAACGATTTGAGCTATTAACGTATTGTGTAGGTCATACAAATCTGCGGTCATGTGACATGTATAAGTTGTGAATATCTTCTTACTAGTTGCCTTTTTGTGTTTGTTTAATATTTGGATATTATATGGTGTTAAAAATCTACGGGGTCAGATCGATCCAGCCTACGGACCTATCCCAGTTTTAAAACGTTTTAAATCAAGTTATTGTCGGTTAATAAAATAGTAATGCATAATGAAATTGGGATAGAGGTTAAAAAATTATGTTGTGCAAATGCTCACCACTCTAATCAATTTTTGTTTTGCTTTTCTTAGTTAAATATGATTTTATTGAATAAATATCTAAGGTTTAAACCAAAATATTTATTTCTAGATCTTCGTATAAAGTGTCACCTTTTATAGGTCATGGGTCCAAATTTTATATATAAGCTGATATTCATATTTATTGACTAGTAATTGGAATTCAATTTCTTAACAGATTCAGAAAAAAAAAAAGTTGCAGACTAGCAGTATTGGGCGCATTAAAGTACAACACATAAGAATTCACAGTTGAATATTCATTTATCGTTGGAGAAGTGAGTGTGGTATAGTGGATATGCACTTTTCACTCCAAGTGAATAGGGCCGATCATGAGATTTTAAAAAATTTTAAAGGCTGCAATTTACAACGAAAAAGTTGGTCAAAATTGTATAATTTTTCAAAAAATGGGCCTCTTTCTTAACCAAGATATTTAGATTGAAAAAAGGACCGCAAGCTCATGTTTGCTCTGCTTGGGCTCAGGACCGGTCCTGCACATGAGTTGATTTTCTCGTAGGTCTCATGTGATTATCAAGGCCTCAAATGAGGCATTGGGTCAATTGGACGGTCCGTTGTGCCCAGGTAGATGAAAAAAAGAATATTCATTTATCGTTGAAATATCGTATTACTACAAATGTAATATGTTTANATATGTATATATATATATATATATATATATATATATATTATAGGATGATTTTCACCCTATGCACTTCTAAAAAATATTTATAAGGTAAAGATATTGAGACAATTTTACCATTCTTGGAAGAAAGAGAAATATTTTGAGTTAAGTATACCTTTATTTTTCTAGATAATTACACTCTACCATTCATTCTCTCATCTAACATGTGCTTGCTTTTTTTCCTCTCATGACATGTTTCAATTTTTAAAAATTCTTAATATTTGAAACCAATTATTTTATAGTATATATTTTCAACAAAAATAAAAACTATACCAAAATTCATAATTTTTTGTACTCTATAAATAGACACTTGTTTTGTTTTATTTAGACATAGATTTTTTATTTTATTTTACTATTATCCTTCAATTAAATCATTATCTTAATGTTTAAATATTGTTTTAGTATTATGTGTACATAATGTTAATCTATTTGATGATGTTGATGCATTTTGTGTACGTCGTTATGATAATTGTATACATCGAATAATTAACATCGTGTACATGACGCTGTACACAAACTGCATGATCATGGTATATACAAACTACATGATCATTGTATACACATATTGCATGATCATTGTGTACACAAAACTGCATGATCATCGTGTACATAGACTTCATGATAATTTTTTACACAAAATGCATGATCGTTGTGTACACAGACTACATGATCATTGTGTACACAGACTGCATTATCATTGTGTACACAAACTGCATGATCACTGTGTACACAAACTACATGATCACTGTGTACACAGACTGCATGATCATTATGTACACATACTGCATGATCATCGTGTACACAAGCATCGTATACAGACCTCTTTACACAGTCTGCAAAATCATTGTGTAAACGACGTTGTACACATACTACATGATCATCGTATACACACTGCTTTACATAGTCTGCATTATCATTGTGTACATGGCGCTGTACACAGATTGTTTTTTTCATTTTTTACACAGCCTACATGATTATTGTACGACTCTGTACACATACTGCATGAGCATTGTATATACTAGATAATTAGCATTGTGTACATTATCATCGTGTACATATGTGTGGATGATTATGTTTTTTTCTTTGTCCAGATAAAACGAAACAAAAGTATATATATAGAATACGAAAAATTAGTAATTTCGGTATAATTTAAATTTTTTGGATATATATTCTATCAAAAATTTTGTTTTAAACACTGATGGTAAAAAAATTACTTATCTCTTCGTGGAAAACATGACAAATAAAATAGGATCTCATAAAGTGGACATTAACTTCCTCAAAATAAACCAAAATTGCACTAATAGCAAAAAGTGTACTAGAATGTAAGTACTTTTGAGAAAATGCACTCTAATGTAATTGTTTCTATATTATATATGATTGTCCATTTTACGTGTACATTGTCTTTACTCTTTGTATTTGTTTGTACTTTATATTTTGAATATAAATTGAGTTTGTACATCAAAAACAAACGGATAATTATTTTTATAATTTCAGTATTTTGAATTTTCAAAATGTAGATAACACGAAAAATATTCTTAAGTAAAATGATACTTATGTCTTAAATATAAATAACCTTTTTAAAAAATTAATATCTCAACTTTTTTTTTGTCACCCAGAACATAAAACATACTACCAAAAGTATATTAGAACAATCACTTGATAAGTGTGAATAATAAACCATTAGTAGCTGATTTGGCCAAATAATAAGCAACAAAGTTGAGTTTACATGATATATAAAAAAAATGAACCACTAATTGAGCCGTTTCCGCAGTATCATCCATAGAAACCAAAACCGGAAAATGATTCCATTATGCTGCTAGAGAACCGGGCTGACGTCGAGCCACTTGGTTATAAAAGATAGAGGAGTCGCCAAGAAATGCAACGTGACGATAGCCTAATTGCAACATTGATCTGCTAGCAAAACGCAAAGCGCCTGCTTCTGTTTCTAAAGTCGTCTTCACTCCACCACGCAAACCAAGTTGACCTTGTAAAATTAGGGTGTGACTCTTGTAGAGAACCCATCCGAGACTTGTGATGGCTAATGGATTAGACCAAGAAGCATCTACAAAACAAGTAAATTGATTTAAACACATATTATGATGTAAGATATAGAGGGTATGATCTCTATCAGTGCTAGATTGTTCCCCATTTGTTGGGTCATTAAGATTGTGATCATTGGCATCTATCCATGCTCGCATGGTCGAGAAGGCTTTATTTATGACTAAAGGAATAATATGTTTTTTCCTTGTCAAACATCAATGCATTACGCATTTTTCAAATTTGCCACCACAAAAAAGATAAAGACTAGTAGCCTCATTTTAGGTATTTCCTAATTCTATAAAGGACAAGTGATTTGAGGAAAATATGAATTAGGGTCCAAAATGTTAAAGGGTAATGCCAGAGGAGCCAATTCCCATGTTTTCCTACTTTCCCTACAATGGAACATCATACGGCTAACTATTTGATATGCCTCAATACATCGTTGGCAACAATCATATCGGAGAAGATGACGATGTTTCAGAGTTTCTATCACATGTTAAATTTCGTGAATGACTTTCCACCAAAAATGTTTGAGCTTAGGCCAAAATGTAAATTGCCATATATTTTCTAAAATTTTAGTCTGGAGAGTTAAATGAGGATGTATAGGTGATAAGGTTGGGAAAATATTAGAAAGTTGGACATGATAACTTTGTTTTATGCTATAGCCCGAGGAATTATACATCCAACATATTCGATCAACATCATCAATTGTAGATGGATATATAGACATTACTCTTTTAATCTTCAGGCTCCAATAAATTAATCATTTTGGTATGATCTCATTCTCTTGTCCCTTGAAGAAACAAGTCACAAACTTTCAAGCGTGGAGCCATATCAAAACCAGGTTCCCTTGCTGGTTTAGGAAGAATAGTTTCAATCCAATTATCATTCTAGACATAGATAGTTTTTCATTACCAACTAACCAATAAAGATCTTTTAATAATAAAGATCCTTTGAGGTAAGGGAGGAGGAATGTGTAAGGAGAATTGAGGACAAAGACCATCCTCGTGAGAAAGCATCCCACAATGGCGACATAATTTCTTGAGCCTGTTATAAACAAAATGGATGGGAATTGGAGGACCGAATTCCTCTAGGTGAAGGTAACACAAAAACATAGGGGTTTCATAATATCACGCTTAATACGAACCACACTTTGCCCGAGTTATCTCTATATGGTTCCACCAACCGAATACCTTTTTACTGGCCCAAAGCCCTCGTTATATCTTCCACCCCTCTTGGATGCTTATCTTTTGGGGGTAGCTCGAAAACCTAAATCTAGAAGGAGATCCCTTGCATGAAATCTGGGTAACAACGTCTGGACCATCTGTCGATCACCAATATCTAATTCTTATATGTCCAAGGCCCCCTGTCGAGTACCGATAAGATGGTTTTATGCCAAAAAAAGTAAAATTGAATGGTGCGCTCATCCTGCATTTTTCCATGCACCCAATCGATCAATATTTAGGTAGATTAATATTCATAGAGTTGAGATTATGATGCAAAGGATCAATGCCTCAAACGAGAATATTGAGTCGATTGTCAATGGTTGTATTATGAAGAGTGTATTTGGATAGATGAAGTGCAAGAATGTGGGAACCGAGAGAGAGCTGATGCATGGACCGCTAGAGCTCGTGATCTATGCTGAAAAAGTATAAAGAAAAATACAAGGATAAAACAAATGAAACGATAAAATGAGAGAAGATGGAGAAAGAGATAGTAGAGGAGAAGAGACAAAAGAATATAAATAGAGGAGTAACAAAGAAACCCAAACGGAAAAGTAAATTGCACCAGGAAAAAGTGGAAAAACAAACTGTTGAGAGAAGAAAAATGTGAGAGAAAAATCTTTCCCACACTGAATATAATCGAAAATGCATAAAATGAGAAGTGTTTTTTATTAGAATTTCTTTGACTACAATATTTTCTCAAGTATTACAAGTTTCTCAAGTATTACAAGTTTCTCTCAAGAGTACACAAATTTTGCAGAAAGATTTCGGTCCCCCTTCAGTCCCCCTTTAGGACCCTCTATGAGATCCTTTATAGGATTTTCTCCGCGACCTCATATAGCATCTTCTGCTTTCAATGCGCTCTCAGTGCTCATGAGCCGCCGTTACGTCTTTTCGAACTTCTCTTGTAACAGTTCTTCTAGTCAACTTTCGCGGCTCTCTCTCGAAGACTCCGCCATGGGCTTCGTCTCGAACTGTGACCGCATGTTTATGACTCAGCTTGTGATGGGCTGCGCTGGCCCATTATCTTCATCTCATGTTCAGGAGTATCGCTGCTGGCCTCCTGACATGATCGTCATCAAGATATTTAGGAGCACCTCTATGGGTCTTTTGACATGATCGTCGTCAAGACTTTCAGGAGCAACGCCGCAGGTCTCCTGACATGATGGTCGTCAAGACTTTCAGAAGCACCGTTGCGGTTCTCCTGACATGATCGTCGTCAAGATCTTCAAGAGCTAGTAATGACGCTTTTTATCTCTCAATAGAACCATGACATGATCGTCGTCAAGACTTTCAAGAGCACCGCCGCAGGTCTCTTGACAGAATCATCGTCAAAACCTTCAGGAACACCGTCGTAGGTCTCCTGACATTATCGTCGTCAACACCTTCAGGAGCACCGCCGCCGGTCCCATAACATGATCGTCGTCAAGACTGTGAGGAGCACCACTGTTGGACTCTTAACATGACCATCGTCAAGACCTTCAAGAGCACTGCCGTCGGAATCTTTACGAGATCGTTTACAGAACTGTCATTGACTCCATTTACAGTTCATCTCGGGGTAGGTCGTCGCGCCGGTCAGTTCTCCTCCTCTATGTCTTATGGACTTGATCACGACCCGTGACTAAGACTTGGATCCGACCACAACTCGATCGGAACCCAACAAGTTAACCCGAGTCAATTTGTGCTCCCACAAAAATGATGATAGAGTTTTTATCAATAATTCCTTATGAAAATTTTTGTTTAGAATAACTCAACTTTAATAGTGTTTATTTATCAAATTTTTAGTTATTCTAGTAATTTTGAGACATAAAATATATTATTCCACCATATGTACTCTATAAACATATTGTCTAAACAAAATTTGACACTCAAATGTGTTGTTATGATCCTAGATCAAATTATAAATACTCTTTTAAGACAAACAATAATTGATAAAATAATATAGGCAACAATCCAATCACATGTATTGTCTTCTAAACACACTAAAATAAGACAAACGCATTATTTTCACCCATATAAAATGATAAGATGCAGTTAAGTCTTCTTTGCGGTTAAGTCTTCTTCTTTCCTCTCTATGCGTGCCTGTTGGTCTCTTTTAGAGTCATGTTCTGGCAGTTGTTGTTTGTTCGGGTGGTGAACAGAGGTTTCGTGATCCATTCTCCGGCGGCGGAGCTTTCAGTAAGTCCTCCTTCTCTCTGGTTTTAGGGTTTAGGTTGTTGCTGGTCTGGTTCTTGTTTTGTGGTGAAGCCTACGCAGGATCTGGCTTGTGTTTTGGTTAATCGAACCTCTTTGCTGTTTTGGGTGTTGGTTTGGGTGGGGCCTAGTTTGTTGTAGTGGTTCTCTCTTGCTTCAGGTTTCGTTTTGTCTTTCTGCTCTTTTGTGTACCGATTTAGCTCTGCTCCTGGTTTTGCTTCTGGTCCCCTACAATCTTCGTTCGTTTGTTGGCATCTTCGGAAGTTGGCTGTCTCTGCAAGAGATTATCTCTCCTTCTCTCTACTAGTATGGGTTGATCGGCTCCTTTCCATTGGAGAGACTTCATTTTAGGCGGTTCCCGGTCGCTCTTATCGAGCATAGACTCCACCATCTTCGGACTTTCTTTGGCGTTCCTCTTTTCGTCCAGGTTTTCAATGTCCGGTTAAATGGTCTCAGTTCTTTCATCCGAGAGGTAGTTAATAGAATTTTAAGAGGATTTCTGAGCTTGGTCTTCATTTGGCTTTGCTCCCGGAGCTTGTGGTCTTTGTAGAGTTCTTTCGTTTGCCTTTGAGCTTTGAGTGGTGCAGTTTCCTGTTGTTGTTTCCAAGAATCACTCTTTTCTCTGGTCTATCTAGGTCTTTGCTTGGTCTATTGTTTCTTTGCTTTATTTATGTGTTTCTCTTTTGTTTCCCGTTGTTTTCGGGCTTTGGATTCCTGAAATTTCGAGCTCCATTAATCGAAATGCGGGCTTTTGATTTCTAACATTTTGAGCTTTGTTAGTCGAAATTTGTGGGTTTTCTTTTGTTTGTGTTGGTTGATTTCTTCATGTTGTAATCCTTGGTTTTTAGTAATAATAGAGACGACATAGAAAATGATAACATGTAGACCAACAAAAATATCACATTCTTTAGGAATACACATATTACTGCATCTAAAGTTACTTTTGACGAATTTATTTGTTCAAAGTTTATTATAGAATCATACATCAATATGATGACAATTAAAAACGCTTCTATTTTTCTCTTTCATATTTTTTTTCTTCCATTTTACTTAATTTACTAGATGATACCCCGTGTATTGTGTGGAAATATGTTATAAAATATCATTTCTAAATTATGGTAGTATAATTTAAATTTTATATATCAATATATAAATATTTATATAATGATTATGAAATTGTCAAAAAATATATATAAATATCAAAAAGTGTGATATAGAAAGATATATACTTTTATATTATAAAATGTAATAAATATATTATTATTTATTTGTAAACTGGACAATTTAAAATATATAATATAGGTAACTAAAAATATATGTTAGATTGGTTTATTAATTNTTGGTTTATTAATTATAATAAATAATATTTAATAATCTAAATTTTATAAAAAATTTCAAATTCAAAATATATTAGTCTATATTATTTCTAATACTAATGACGTTTAAATTATTTATTTTAAAATTTATTATCTTATGTATTACATTTATATTCTTATACTATTTCTTATAAAAGAAAATAAAAATAAAATTTTTTAAATTAAAATAAAAATTAAAAAAATCCTAATTTAAATGAAAAAAATCTTTGAGAAGATAATATATAGTGTTTTTTAAAAATATTCAAAATGAGTGTTTGGATATAGGATAGTGTGAATGACAATACATTAATTAGTTATCAAATTTAATGGATTTTTTTTAAAAAATGTCTTTCTTTTTAGTATATGAGATAAGATTATTCATATGAAATGGTTAAAAAGACAAACATACAAAGCTAAGAGCAAAAAAAATTAATAACTTTGAAAACAAGTTTTCTAATTGTTCTCTGTCGTATAAGATAATAATTTGTTTTGACCAAATTAATGACGTGTACAAATATTTTGTGGTAAACAATATCTTTGTTCTCACTTCTCTCTCCTCTCTCTCGTTTTCACATATATAAGAATTAGAATTCACGATGGCGAAAAGAAAGACCAACCACTGTACCTTTCTGATCATAACTCCATCGCACCGCGTTCTTGGAGTACCCGATGAGAGTCCATCGTGGTGCCTAGCGGCCAGAACTTCAACCGCGGTCCGTTTCGACGAGCCAATAGATGAAAACTCAAAGTCAGGCGAAGCTCTCTTACGGCGTATAGTATTTGGAAGACGAAGCGGTCTGCAAAACCGACGTCCGTGGCTCCTGGAACAGAGGATGGGAGCTCTTCCGGTGGTTGATTTTTCTTCTGAGCAAGAAGGTTTCCACTTTCCCTTGATAACACTTGAAATGCATGGTTTTTACATATCATTT
>OVAV01000348.1:503-19916 GCA_900406375.1 Iberis amara | reverse complement strand
ATTTTTGTTAATAAATTATATATTAATTTTTACATTTTTACTAGTAAAAAGTAAAATATAAAATATAAAAAAAGATAAGAAAACCAAACTAGAAAATGGTAATAACTAAAATCTACCATTCAAACTTTTGTAAAATTCAAAATATACAGTAAAATCAAAATTCAAAAACAAAAATTAAAAAGTAAAAACTAAAATTAAAATCTGAAAACCAAAAGTAAAAAACCAACAAACATTGATTCATGGCCTAATCTATCTATATATATAAACTTACCTTTCTCTCACTCCTGGTGCAGCCACGTCAGCTTCCTCTATTTTAAAAAATTTATTATTTTTTCCCAACCAAATTGCACTAATTAAAACACCTAACTACGACCATCTCATCTACATAATTATTAAAACAACATCCCTCGAACCCACTCAATCAATAAGTCACTATTGGGCTCTCTATGGCCCAACAACAAAAAATGAGCTCTTCTAAATGGTAAACGGCCACAGCCCAACAACGTAAACTCTCTTAACAAACCCTAGACGTCGAAACATCTCGCCCTCACCATCCTTTGCCGTTCCTCCGCCTCATCCCTTCACCTCCCTTATCACCTGAAACCGTCGCATTCACCATCTCTAATTACTTCCCGTAAATGCTTTCCTCCTCCACCTTCTCCTCTCACACTTGTAACGTCAATCTACACATCTATATATACTCTCCCATCCCAACACACTCTCACCATCCACTTCTAAGCTTTCTACACCAACCTACATAATCTGCTCAACGACATGGAACCGGCGCACTCGGTTTTCTCCGCTCTAAAATTGGGCCGTGGAAACAACCGCATACTCGCTAGGGTAATTCGATTTTGGGAAGCCCGTAACATCAAAAAGGGAGGCCAGCTTATGAGCCTCGACCTATTGCTCATAGACGAAACGGTTAGCCTCTGTTCCCTCATTAACTCACATTTACATTCTTAATACTAACGCTCCGACTATGTCTCACAGTCGACCTTGATGCATGGTTCCATACATGTGAACCATCTGTTGCTGTTCCAGAGTATGCTCCATGAAGGCTCCGTCTATTCTATTTCTGGTCTTGACGTATCGAAGAGCAACACCCGCTTCAAATTGACCGACTTCGAATTCTCCGTTCGGTTCAGTCAATCCACCACTTTGGTTGAGGTTCACAACCCGTCTGTTGCAATCCCAAAGGAGTTCTTCAGGTTCCGAAGTCATGCGCAGCTGTTGGCCCTCGCAAACACCAACCTTGAGCTTCCCGGTATGTTTCTACGCCTCCACACAAAACCTGAGGCAGTTAACATTCTAAACTTTAACACACTATACTCACTCTCTGAACTTCAGACATCATCGGTGCAATTGCTTATACGAAAGCGTATTGTAACCAAGAGACGGAAGTGTTAGAGAGGATGTTGGTCCATCTACGCCTTGAAAGGTCCAAAGTTTTACATATGCTTCTATCGTCTATGTCCTCTAATTATTCATCACTCACCGCCATTTTTGTTTCTACGTAGCGGAGAGCAAGTTCGTCTCAGTGCTTTCGACGCACAAGCAAGTGTCCTAAACGACAAACTCGGGAGCAAAGGATCAGAGACAGGTGTCATGATCGCAACCAACATCAACCCAAAGATCTTTGCTGGTTTTCTTCCATCCTATTCATTTATTTTTCCCCACTCTTTTACTGATACGCGCCTGCCTAACATAACATATTATGAAGGTGAGCTCTATCTAAATGCCACCTCAGCTACAAAATTCTATTTTGACTGCCAACTCCATGCTACACGTGCCTTCATTGAACGGTACAACATAACCTCCCCTACTTATATATATATAGATATATCAGCCAGTTCTAACTCAATGGCATCTACCAATAATTAATCAGATTCAAAGGAAAAGGGATTGATTGTGGCGTCCCATCCGAGAAATACCATGCGGTGCAAAAGATTGAGCATATATCTATTGCTGAACTCAACACCTACGTAACCAACTCAACCCTCCAGGTTTATTCTAACACATAAACTACACCCTTTCATGTTTTTAAGCTTCTCCAAACATATTTGCCATTGCCACCATAACACTTGGCTATGAAACAGGAAGGTGAGTTCCTTTGCACTGGTGAAGTTGTTGAAATCCAAAGCATGAATGGTTGGAACTACATAGCCTGCTCAAAATGCTCAAAGAAGATGACAAAACACGAAACCACTTTAGCCTGCCGCCATTGCAACTCTCCCACCGCTGTCGGCAACGTCAAGTACTTAATCTCTACCTCAATTAAACAAAGGTTTTGTATATACACAACACCAAAACCGCATCATAATATATGCCCTCACTGCTACAGGTTTAGAGTTGAGATGGTTGTTAAAGATGCATATGCAACCTCTATATTTGTGGCATTCGATAAAGACATGGCAAAGCTTACCAAGGTGCATGCTGCAACACTTGCCATTGAAATGGTAAGGACCACACACTCACAATTTCATACACTGCCACCTCTCTATCCACTTACCACTACATCTCTATATATTGTTAATAATAGGATGATGCTGCTAACGGTGCCGACATTCCTGGTCCACTCTCTGCTATTGTTGGGAAGCAATACACTTTCCATATAAAACTCTCCCCTTTCAACTTCACTCAACATCATCGGTCATTTACTGTCTCCCGCATCTTTGATAAGGCCGTCGATGTTCCCAAACCTACATTTTCAGCGGAGGTAAGCTATTGTGAAGACTTATTGTGAACCTCCCCTCTTAGCTTCTAATGCCAAGTCCTCTAACATTTACCACTTGCAGAACCATGCTCTTTTACCCAACAACAACACTGTCGTTCCTCTCTCCAAATGCAACACAAGCACCACTGACCCAATAGGGAGTAACTGTGAGGATCACATTGAGAAGAAACCCAAACTGGAGTAGAGATGTCCTCATCANTCCCCCCCCCCCCCCTATCTTTTTACGTTTGTTTATTTGCATGTTTTCAATCTTTCTGGCTTAATTTCCCCTATAGTTGCCAGCAAACTTTTTAATCACAAAGACATAATTACGTATTGGCTATGGTTTTATCATTGTGGATGCCACATTTATTTCATGCTTTGATCAGGTCCATTTAATTATATCTTGAAACTGATGGATGCAATATAAATCCTTGCCTCGCTTTCGTTACTATTTATTTTAGTTCCCGATTCTTTCTTCTATATTGAAAGCAGCAATATATAGATTAAATCTGTGAGATGTCTTAAGGTAAATAGGTTAAAATTATGTAGCGATACGGTTTTTGGGTAACTACTTCTTCCGACGGTCTACAGAGTGCATAATCATTTAACCATAAATGATTGGATAAAATTGTGCTCATAAATCTGTTGGTTTTATAGTTTTTAATCTCCCAACAAATGTTGTTTTACCGGTAAAATTATAAGCTTATATTAAATAGTTATAGACGATGGCCAAAAAAAAAACAATGTTGATTTGTTTATTATAAATTATGGGAAATATATAACTTACCAATTTAAAAAGACTGAGAAAGTTATTAGCAGTAAAATAGACGGACATTTAAATAGGAAAACTAACAAGTAATTGTGATATATGCTTATATGACGCCTACACCGTCTGAAGAGATAGTAATTTAATAGCTTTCACTTGAAATGAACTACATTACAGATCAAATCTATTCAAATAGAAAATTACTAGATTCTTTTCAAGCCACTCAAACGAGATTTAAATTTACACTTATTAGACCATACGACAACTCTATTATTAAAAGGAAGCTCTATTAAAATTAATCCCCAATTACCAAGATCCTATAGTATAATCTCAACATTTATATCCATCCAAACATTCACTTCACATTTGAACGTTACCCTCACACCGTCTAAGTTACTTTGACAGTTACATATGATCAAATAATAGTCCAAATAATAACACACTATTAATTACGCACATTAATTTTGATTGCCATAATGAACAAGTCACGTAGTATATCACCCACACACAACGTAAACAACTACACATTCCTAAAACACAGGCAACCAACTACGAAACAACACATGATACAATGCTGCCAGGAGGTAAAAACAAGGTACCAACAAGGAATAAAAGCTCAGGCACACACTCTGCTAAACAATTCAAATCTAAATTCAAAAAAGGTGAGTGACATTGAAATATGATAGTGGATTGCTTCTCCAACTACACAATCTAATAATAACCTAAATAATCCGCTGCCCACAGATGAGAAGAGGCATCAACCTTGGTTGTCCGCCAAATATTACACACATGACAAACTGTCAAAGCCCCACCAACCGGCTGCATCAAATGTACAAGGTGAAAAAATCTTCCTATTCTATATTCAGAGCATCATTTTGCATAAAGAGAAGTGAAATTAAACGCCATTTTTTCATCTAGCCATTTACAGGATAGCACGACTTCGAAGGCGCATAGTTATTGCGAGGCAAAGGAAAGAGAGGTCAGACAAAGGTACGCTATTGAGACTATGCATTAAACACACCATCACCTGCTTAACCCACCAATGCAACAAGAGATGTTAAAATAATTTCCAAATGATACTGAAGCTCATTAACAATGTGCAACAATAACCAAAGTAGTCAAACTTACAGACGCATGAATCAGCTTAACCAACTGACTTTTGTTTTCGCGTGACAATAGGAACAGCAACACCGTCAACAGCACCTGCCCACGGTACACAGGACAATGGCAATACAAACAATTGGAAAATTGTATCATGTCGATGGTGTGACGCACTAATATGGAAAGCAGAGACTAAGAACAAAAGTATATGCTGTCAGGATGGCCGAGTCCAACTCCAGAAAGTGCCACCTACACCTTCGGAACTTGAGAAATTGTATAACGAAGAACCAGATTTTGTGGCAAACATTCGACTCTGGAATTCCCTGCTCGCATTCACTTCAACCGGTGGAAAAGTTGATCATACAGTGACAGGCACACAAGGTCCCTACACATACAGAATTCATGGGCAAAATCATCATAATATTGGTTCCTTGATACCGATCGATGGAGAAGACCCGCACTTCTTGCAGCTGTACATTTACGACACAGCAAATGAGATCCAAAACCGTATGAAAATACTAAGAAGATCAAATAGATCAAAAGATGTAAACTCTACAGTTCTTGAAACACTCATTATTATGCTGGACAAACATAATAGGCTTGCAAAGATATTCCGGAGCGCGAGGGACCGTTATGAAGATGGTAAAACTATGGAGTTCACTATCAGATTGATTAGTCAAAAACATCGAGGACGACAATATGACTTACCTGTCACAGATGAGATAGGTGGCCTAATTGTTGGTGATCTACTCACATCAAACAGAGGCCGAGATGTTGTACTCCAATTTAAGTCATCACACCTCCAAAGAATCAGTGATCTGCACCCTTTATTCATGAGCTTGCAGTATCCTTTACTATTCCCTTATGGTGAATACGGATACCACGAAGAGATACCATACAACACAACTGTGGTGAGACATATAAAAAGAACATTCATGACAATGAGAGAATATTATGCATACCAGTTACAAACCCGAATGTCTGAAGGTTTGACCATTGTTAGGGGAGGGAGGTTACTTCACCAATACATCGTAGATGCATACACTGCAACTGAGCAAGAAAGGCTCCGGTATGTTACATTGAATCAGAAAAAACTAAGGGCTGACTTATACAACAATGTCTACGATGCTGTTGGAAAAGGAGATACAGAAGCGAAAAAAGTTGGGGCAAGGATTATATTACCCGCAACTTTCACAGCTGGTCCAAGATACATGGCGGAGAAATATCATGATGCAATGGCCATATGTAGATGGTATGGTAACCCACACCTCTTTATCACAGTAACAGCTAATCCAAATTGGCCAGAGATTGTAGAACACTTGAGAATATATACAAACCAATCTTCAAACTCAAGACCAGATCTTCAGTGTCGGATTTTCAAGCTCAAACTGGATCAAATGCTAGCAGACTTCAACAAAGGAGTCTTCTTCCCTGTGCCTGTTGCAGGTCATTACCAAAAACTTAATAACCCTTTTCTATGGGTAAGTAACTGCACAAAAAGGTAGCTCATAATTCCGTGAAATAGTTTACAAGATGCGAAAGGCGTAAAAACTAGAAGGTAGAAGTTCCAAATGCTCTCAATTGGAGAAAAGATTTTTTACTGGGTATTTTACGGAATTATGAGTCAGCTTCTTTTGCAATTACTTACCCATAACCCATACACGTCTTCACATATTTGGAATTTATTGAAGATAAATTGACCATATTAATTTAGAACTGATCACTTTTTATCTATAATTTTCTTACGTATTAAACTTCTCAATCAGCTTTTTTCAATTTTATGATAACAAGTGGAAATTAAAAATATTTTTAAAAATTATTAAAAGAATAACTTATTATGTTAAATAAATCTCTCAAAAAAAAAGATTTCTTTCTTAGATTGATGGTCATAACTCAACATTAGTCTATATAGCTAAACACAAGTTTGTTATTGATATTTTTCTTTAAAGAGAACTTCGCTTCTCTAATTCTTTGAATACTAATTATTCTCATTTGCTAACAAAATGAATTCACAATTATGCAGTGGTATATACGATCGAGTTCCAGAAGCGCGGGCTACCACACGCACACATACTCTTGTGGCTAAGTGGAATGCCAACCAACATAGATCCAACGTTTATCGACACATTCATATCTGCTGAATTACCTCAAGTATCAATTGACCCAGAAGGCTACGAATTAGTCCAACTTCATATGATGCATGGACCTTGTGGCACCGACAGACCAAGCTCACCATGCATGGAAAATGGACAATGCAGCAAAAAATATCCAAGGGAATTCAACGATAACACTACAATTGATAGAGCAGGTTTTGTTCTTTACCGTCGTAGAAACGATGAATCTAATTACGTGGAAAAATCTGGAACAAGATTGGACAACCGCCATGTCATCCCCCATAACCTTCAATTGCTGCGAAAATATAAGGCGCATATAAATGTGGAGTGGTGCTGCAAAACAAGTGCAGTGAAATACCTATTCAAGTATATTACCAAAGGTGTGGATAAAGCAACAGCAGTGATAGAAAAGACTAGCAAGGGAAACCACAAACCAAAAAAAAAGGGAGAAGGAGACAATATAAATGAGATAAGTGATTACCTAGAGTGTCGCTACATCTCAGCATGTGAAGCAGCTTGGAGAATTTTTGCATACCACATACATTTCCACAAGCCAGCAGTGGTAAAACTACCAATACATCTCCCTGGAGAAAACAGAGTAGTTTTTGAAGAATCTGACAGCTTGGCAAATGTATTATGTAGAGATGGAGTGGAAAAAACAATGTTTACTGGATGGATGGCTATTAATGAAACAGATCCAGAGGCACGAAAGCTAACATACGTTGAGTTCCCAAAATATTATGTGTGGAACTACGCACCCAAAACTTGGACCAAGAGGAAGCAAGGCGACACCATTGGGAGGATCGTGAATATACACCCATCCTCTGGCGAGTTATATTATCTGCGTATTTTATCAAACATTGTTAGAGGGGCAACATGTTATAAGGACCTACTGACAGTAGATGGAGTAACATACACAACATTCAAAGAAGCCTGTTATGCAAGAGGATTACTGGACGATGACAAGGAGTGGCACGATACATTAAAAGAAGCTTCTCATTGGGCCACACCGTCTCAATTACGGTACCTATTCGTCATGCTTCTAATGTATTGTGAGGTGGCAAGGCCTGGACATCTATGGAACACATCCTGGAAATATCTTGCTGAAGACATACTGCACAAACAGCGAAAGGCTTTTGGTTTCCATCAACTACAGCTAGACGAAAAGCAGTTAGAGCAACACACATTAATTGAAATAGAGGAGTTATTGCTACAGAATGAGAGATCACTTACAGATTACTCTGATATGCCACGCCCTGACGAGGGTATCCTCAAAGACATCTCGAAAACTGTATTAATTCAAGAACAACAGTTTAATGAAGCGGAAGAGATGACAGAGCACACCCGGTTGTTTAGCACTATGAATGAAGAGCAAAGGGTAGTGTATGATGCTGTAATGGAATCAATTGAGAAGAAAAAAGGCAAACTATTCTTTGTTAACGGTCCAGGAGGTACGGGAAAGACTTACTTATACCGAACAATAATAGCATGCCTACGTTCAACAAAACGAGTGGTTATTCCAGTTGCGTCTGCCGGTATTGCAGCACTACTCTTACCTGGAGGACGAACCGCCCATTCACGTTTTAAATTACCACTAAACATCACAGAGGCATCGATGTGTGATATAAAACCCAGCACAGTTTTAGGAACTCTAATTACAGAAGCTGACCTGATTATCTGGGATGAAGCACCGCTAGCACATAAGCACACATTCGAGGCTTTAGACAGAACCATGAGAGACCTTCTGTCACTAGAAGATGAAACAGCCCTGGGAAAAACATTTGGAGGAAAAACAATTCTTCTAGGTGGTGATTTCAGACAGATCTTACCAGTTGTGACTCAAGGGAGTCGCCAAGATACCGTTCAAGCAGCAATAAATCGATCTTACTTGTGGGCCTCATGCAACGTCTTTTTCCTAACAAGAAACATGAGGCTAAGTCAATCAGATGCAGAATTTGCAGCTTGGATCCTAAAAGTGGGAAATGGATGTGCTGCAACCACATTATGTCAGGATGCAAACAGTGAGGGTGAAAGAATATTTATTGAGAAAAGTATGATGCTACCAAATGAAGGGGACCACCAACATGAGATAACAAATGCAGCTTACCCAAACTTCCATGAATCTTACAGGGACCATGCATACCTAAGAGAAAGAGCTATTCTAACGCCCAGAAACGAAACAGTCCACCAAATCAATGAGTACCAGCTACAGAAGATCCCAAATGACATGAAGATCTACTTAAGCTCAGACAGCTTTTTAACAGAAGCAAAACCAGGTGTTGATTGGAGTACGCTTTACACGGTAGAATATCTGAACACTCTAGAGTTCCCAGGCCTACAATCTCATGAACTTCGCCTAAAAGAAGGCGTACCAGTTATGCTGCTCCGAAACTTAAATCAGAAAAAGGGATTATGCAATGGTACTCGGTTAATCATCACCAAGCTTGGTAATAGAGTTATAGAGGCTGAGATTATTACACCGACAACATCATGCGAAAAAGTCATAATACCAAGGATTGTATTGTCTCCTAACAACCACAAGCATCCATTCACATTACGGCGAAAGCAATTCCCTATAAGAGTGTGCTATGCAATGACGATTAACAAGAGCCAAGGTCAAAGCTTAAAGAATGTGGTGTTATACTTACCACAATCTGTGTTCAGCCATGGACAACTGTATGTCGCTCTATCACGTGCAACTTCTCCCACGGGAATGAAGATACTAGATGCAACCACAGATGTCAATAATACATCAGGAGTACTAAATGTGGTATACAAGGAGGTGTTCAACAACGTCAAATCTTCAACAGGTACAAACCCATAGTGCATGCTAAATATATTGACCAAACACATTATATGATAATAATCATAACCCCATACAATCTAACATTTACTTCAACAATAATGTCCGACAGTAAACATTAATGAAGAGACAAACACAGAGCACAACCAATATACTGAGAAGAAATGAACAGCTTGAGAAAGTAGAGCAGAAAAGGTGAGCCAGTAAAACAAAGACCAACTAATTAGTCAATAACAATGAATATCATATTATCATTCTTACTAACACACACTTTTCTACGACAACAAAACATGGCGCAAAATCAGGCACAAAGAAACGAGAAGAAGAAAATGAAACAGCTGCAGACATGGACAGATGGAGACAAAAACTCTTTCTACAAACAAAAGTATTTCCTTTACATTTTTTTTTTACAGACATTAAATACCAATTACTTCATAGTTAAATAAGGACTTCATCAATTCATACTAGAACAACAAACCAAGCATTAGAACAACTCCAGAGTACTTAAGAAGACAAAAGCCTATTTTGAAAACATTTGTTACAGCTATATAAAGCTTCTTTACTATAATATTCCTAGAAGAAGAATTCAGACTGTATTAAGAGGAGCTAAATACCTTTCTTCCAGCTACCTTCGAAAGATGTTCGCTTATAGCTCCTGTACACACCTAAAATGGACCACAAAGAAGCGACCTTAATAAAAGTATATGGAAGAACAATCCCTATGAAAAAAACGACCAAACAAGCTATAAGCCTGTGTAACATACCAACTTCCCAGAAACAAAAATAAACGCTGAGGTTTTTGCCCATATTATCCTCATGAATGCAGCAGCCAGACACTGGTTACATAAAAGACTCAAAATTAAACCAAATCCAAGAATAGTAACCACAGCTGTATAAGTGGCTAAAGCAAATCAAACATGACAAAGAACAGAACGTTATTGGATAAGTGAAAACATAAGCATATCACTTAAAATACATAAGCAGGGACTTTAATCCAATTATGATCACTCAGATCGAGAAGTAGATTAAAGGAGCACAACAAATGAAAACCTGGGGGTTATATGCAGCAGTCAGAAAGTGCAATGCTATAGCTTTAACAACAAAGATTCCGCATCAGTTCACCGTTGAGACTATGTTACTGAGACAACCGATTGAAAATTACAATCATGAAGGAGAAACTAAGAATCCAAAAAGGACGCAAAGCGAAAGGGAGGGAAGAGACAGAACATAACTCACTGAAGAGTTGGAAAAACCGCTCAAGGATGGTTAAGAAGATGAACTGGTTGGCTCCCTTCCACCCCATGATCAGTCATTCTCTAAGTTACAACAAATTGTTGACATACACAAACGTCAGCTAAGCAAAAAAGATTGAACTTCATGACAATCTAAACCAGCAAGCATCAAGTGGAAAAATTGCTTATAAAGTTATACAAGTGTGATCTGATTGACCAAATCAGGTTGTCTCCATAAAGAGACTTTGCTTATAGACCCAGTTGCCAAAGTTTCAACCAAACGACTGTAAGACAAACCGAAAGATTAAGGGTATAGACATAAATAACACAACGGATAAAATATAGATATGAAGGGTACAACAATTCAACGCACAACTTAAATTACAAAGGGAAACCACAAGAAATATAAAGTAATACACAACAACCAGTCCTAACCAGAGGATACCTAAATTATTATAAACAAAAGCAAGTTGATAATAACATACCAATTTCTAATAAACAAATAAATACCAGTTCCTGCAGAGGAAATAGACTACCACACAAAGACGTCCACACAAATATGATTAGAGGAAATACCTACTAAAACCACACTCAATAAAATCTCAGATACAATTAAAGTGACATCAACATAACACATGCTCATCTCAACCTCAAAGATATTTGTAGGAAAGAAAAATGAATTAAACAAACACACAAACCCAAACTAAAACTACTAAACAGAAAGAACATTTCAACTACATAATCACCCTAACAAGCATAGCAAGAAGATGTCCTCGGAGAGATTAAACCAACAGAGACTCAAGCCGACAGCGACAACAGAGACAACTATATGATAACGACAACTACCTTCGCAGAACCATCTAATTCTACAGAATGGAGTAGAAGCCATTAACAAAAGCCAAAAACGAGTTCAAACAAATTGCCTTACGTCTTCAACACATGAGAAGAATCATGAAAAGGCATTACGACCGTGGCCTATCATTATAATAAATGCATCCCCAATTCCTCTCCTTTTTGCTACGCCTTTGAAGTATTAAACAATAATTACCAACCAATTCAATTAGAGAGACTAACGAAATGGAACAATCCTTAATTGGCGCACTCCCGCCTAAATAACCCTACGCTACTTACGCCGAGCTCACCTTCTATAGGGGATACTCTCTAGCTCTCGCTATCCCTCCTAGCGTTCACGCGAAGAAGCTTTCAAATTAAGACCCCGTTTGAGCTATCCCCAACTTATAATTGGAAATCAATGACCAAAAAATCAGCGCCAATTCTAATTGGAAAAACTAACAGCGAACAAACAACAATCGTGGTGTATAAACTAACCCAAAAATAACGAGGCCTTACAAACAAAAAAAAGGGGGAAAGCTTACAACGCAATCAAATCTATATGTATAAGCAGCATGACAGAGCTCCAAAACTACACAAGCCCACCGCTTAGCACGGCCTAACGGCAACATATTTAAAAGGACATTAAAAATATTCCTAATAGGTTAATTTACAATTGTAGTTAATTGTAATTACAATACTTGGGGTCCCTCCTCGGAACTTGGTTAATATCAATGTTTTAAAACTCGGACCGGACTAGAGGTCGAACCGGATTAAACAACGAATCGGATTACAAATTGTTTATTTTTTTAAGCAATTTTTCCTAAATTTTTTTTTTCATAATAAATAAATAATATTTTCCCTATATTTAGCCCAATAACAATTATCATTATAAAAAGTTTAATCTAAAAAGTTATGAAACATATATTAGGTAAGTATAAAATTTTTAAATACGTCAAACATTTAGATTTTGGTAAATGTTGAATGTATGAAAAATATAATTTAATATTTCATCTTTTTCTGACATATATTATGTTTTTTATATTATTGTTAATTTATGATTTAAGCTTTATCTGGATTAAATTACCGGAAGAGTTTTAGTTTTATTTTATTGCTAAAAAAAAAAATATATATATATATATAAATTTTTAACAAAACAATCATACCCGGTCGAACCCTGTCAGACCACATCGACCCACGGCCTTTTCCGGTTCGATTGCCGGTCTGGTTTTTGAAAAATTGGTTAATATGGTATGTTATAATTTTAAAAATCAACAAATAGGTTAATATCAAGAATTCTGAAATGGGACGCGTTAGAACTCGGTTCTTATTAATGGGATTTTCAACACAACCATTTTACCAAAACTGAAAGTATTAAGATACACGCAGTATATAGAGAGAAACATTCATAATATAGATACAAAACAAAAAATTTATAATATGTATAGAAAGTATTAAGACAAAAAACCGTAGGGTCCCGGTAAAAGAACAATACAATCACATGAGCCATGTCTATCCAAAATAACAGAGAAGAGAAACCACATAGTGAAGGAAGCGTGGAAGACAACAAAACACATTGTCGTCCTTCAAATTACACATACAAAGGGATCGCACTAGGCAACGAGTAACAAAAAAGCCAAGGGACATTCAAAGCATAAAGATAAATACATCAATAATACCTCACGTCAAACGGCGGGAAAGATAAAGAAGCCCATCTTAAAGCACTAATGGCCCATTTCTCACATCAATGAAACAGGAAGTCCAGACACTGATAAACTGAAAAAACAACGGAAGAACATAGAGGGATTTCATAAAACGAAAGAGTTCACGCAAAACGCATTAAGTTACCCACTTCTCCACTAATATCATAGCAATCAAACGATCATAATAAATGATTGTAAAAACGATTAAGGTCGCAGATACAGAATGTAACCTCCTTCTCTTGCGAATCTATAAAAGACAACCAGGAACCAAAAAAACCAACCACCTTCAAAACACTTACAATACCAACTTAAAATGTCTAAAGAGAACACACTCTCGCCACTCGAAGCTTTACCACAAGATCTTCTTGGAGAGATTTTAGCAAGAGTGGCTCAATCCGGCCGGCGCAACATACGACAATGTATCAGATCCTCTATTCAACTCGCAAGAGTAGCCCAAGACAACAGAGTATTAAGAAGACTCAACCTAAAACCATTGGCCATGCGTCCACTGGAGACATTACACCGGTACAAGAAACTTATGCAAAAATGCATAGAAAATGGCAATCCGGAGGCACACTACATCAAAGGCATAACTGAGTATTTTTACTACAACAAAACCACCACCGGACTACAACATCTACATGTCTCAGCAGAAGGTTCGTACGATGATGGAATTTATCTTTATGGTATTGTTCTGTTATGCAGAGGACAAAAAGAAGAAGGGAAAAAATATTTGGATATGCTAGATTGGCAAACAAACAAAAGTAGAGCAGAGAAATGTTGGAGGAATAACATGAACGCATTACAGGAGATTACTGTAGAGAAAAAGCACATCTACTACAACAACTTAAGAGACAACAAACCTTCAAGAAGATGCAAGCTGAATGATATGGAAACAATGTGCAAGAAATGCTATTACTACAAGCAAATGAAGAAGTTCGTTGCACTAAACTAAGCAACAAGACGCTAATATAGAATGTTCAAAATACTAAAGGTATGAGTACATATATTAAATATCTATCTTTTCTGTGAAATATGCAGTCTTCACTTCATCTATTTTAGTTACTCCTTAAGTTCACGCCAACATGTTCATCTCAGTTCCCTTTTTTTTTCCCTTGGACAATTTGGTTTGCATTATGAGTTGATTTCCTTAGTATCTATCTTCTTAATGACTCCTCGAATCTTGATTTGTTATGTTACTAATTATTCCAGCACATCCTTTTATAAAGAATCTTACATTAATATAAAAATGACCATTGCAAATCGAACCGTTTCTTTTGTGTTCAAAATTGAATCTCAATTTAAGAATTCAATACTACAGACTATGTGATACTAATAGGCTCTCTTGTGATATTTAACTCCAACAAATATCAGATTACAAAACGGCCACAGTTTTCAAAATCAAATCACGAGCAATAATGCCAAATAAAAACATTAAATACATATTAGTAAACATGTAACAGACAAATATGAGAGACCTATAAGAATACAACAAACACACAAATATGCAACAGACAAAGAACCAAACAATTAAAAAATGCCGACAAATAAACCATTATCACCTCTTGAACATCTACCAGGAGATATACTTGGTGAAATAATCTCACGAGTTGCTCAAGTCTCACGTACTACCGTCCGTCATGTCATGGAAGCATCACCAATACTAGCAACAGCGGCAGCCGACAAACGTGTCTACAATAAAATCAACCTCAAACCACTGGCAATGAACCCGTTGACAACACTTACCCGCTACACAGATTTAATGGGAAGATGTCTCGCAAACGGAAATATAGAAGCCCACTACATCAAAGGCATCGAAGAATATTTCCACAAAAACAACACAATCGAAGGACTACAACATTTAAAAACAGCGGCAGATGGATCATATGAGAACGGTATGTACCTATTTGGAATAATACTATTATGCAGAGGGGAACTAGAAGCTGGGAAATCATACTTAGACAAGTTGGGCTGGAAACAGAGCAAAACCAAAGCAGATCAGTGTTGGAGACAAATCAAAAGATCATTACACAGAGTAAGGGTGAGGAGACTTCAATGTTATTTGCTGACATTGCAGGAGATTGCACCAAAAATATTTTGCAATCGAGAAGACCTAGATGAAAGATGCCTCCACTGCTATTACTACAAACAAATGGTCAAATTCGTGTATTTCATTTAGACGATAAAAGAATAGCGATAATTACAATATCAATATCGTAATGCAATCAACTTTTCATTTCAATTATTTACGCTTTCATTTGGTCTCACAGTCCACCAATATCCAAGTTTCAATATGCAAGCTCCCATAGTAAAGCCAAAAGGAACTAATAAATCCTACCTCGCTCTCATAAGGGGACCCAAAATAATTGAAAACATAGTTATGAATTATGACAAACAATAAGATAAAGAACTTACTAGCTCACCACCCGAGCCGACGGCAAAACCGGAACCTTGCATCGCGGAGCCTGAGACCGCAAATCACCGAATCTTAACAACAACTAAGCCGATGACAGCCGAAAGGACAACCGGAGACAGGAGGGGAGGCGTGCGCCGGTGCCGCCCCCGAGGAAAGCTTAGCGTTAGGGTTTCTCGAAAGATGGGACGGAGTAAAAAGAGGACTCGCGACCGCTCACTTAAAATACATCCATTCATCAAGTAATGACTACTTAGTTCGTTGAAAAATTATCTATTATTTCAAAACTAATGAATTATAAGAAGCTAATAGAAAACCAAACCAAATTTAATTACTTTAAGTCAATGAATGGACGGCCGATCGTGCCCATAAACCATTCGTATAAAAATACATAATTCCTTTCTAAATAAATTTAAACATTATGTATTTAAGTCATTTAAAAGAAGAGTGACACTGGTTACCATATTGTGAAAATGATCGGAGAGATTGAATGAGTAGTGACAATAGTTCCATATTGTGTAAATGTTTGGATTTTTAAACATTTTCGTTTTAATTTGGTAAATAGCAATGAGATAGATCTTAGTATTTACGAAGATTAACATATTCGTAATTTGTTTTACTTAGAAATAACCAAATTCAAAAACAACATATAGTTTACATTAAATACAGCATGACATTTGATGAATATACTTTTGAAAATATATCTATCTGTTACTTATTTGCAAATAAATGTAATAATACTCACAAACTAAATCATATATTATTTCAAGAGTTTGTCCGCGCTACGCGCGGAATGTTATCTATCTATAATAATAAGTTAATTTCATTCGTTTTTTTATATATTATGTTATTTTGGTTTTAACTATCATATTTATTTTTTATTCTTTGAAATTATTATTTTATGGAATAGTATTTTTTAAAAAACCAAAAAGAAATAAATACTATTTGTTAGCCACAAATGTATTTATAATGGTTTTTTCTATAAAAAATTGTATTTATAGTGGTTTGTTGACTTTTTTATTTACTCTTATCCATTTTCTCAAGTAATTTTCATGTTTATTTATGATTATCTTTATTATTTTTATATTTTATTTAAAATTTTGTAGACATTTTGAGTTTATATATAGATTTTCATTTTATCTCAAATTTAGTATAGATTTTTAATATTTCTGTTTCTCTTTTAGTGAGTACAATTTACATTTTCTTAATTTTGTGATATGGTTGAAGAAAATATATGATTGCTCATATTTCTTTCATAACTATTTATTTATATAAATGAGTAATGAGTAGTTAATATATCACTTTATCATTTAATTCATTAAATTATGTAAATTAAAAATTAAAAATTAATGTAGATGATGAGGTGCCTTAAGGAGGAGTGAACAAAAGCTAACTTTATATATACAAAACAAAATTTCTTTGAAGAAGGATGAAGGCTACGACAACTGTGTATCAATGGAAGAGGGAAGAAATGATCGACCAAATTGGAGTGGCAAGGAGACGAGAAAATATAAAAGGCCCTTACCAAATTTAAAGGCCAATACCTAAACAATATAAATACAACAAAAAGTTCCACAAGAATGATGCGATATGAGTGAACCAAATTGTAATACAAATCCAAAGGGTTACAAAATTTAAACAGGAAATACCACTAAGAAAGTATACTAAATAAATACATATAGAATTCATGAATAATTCATCAGAATGACAAAAAAAATTGCACAAATTAAACCGTTGTAGAAGTGTCCACCATGGTGTACTTGAAAATATACACACAAAAATAACCTAAAATTGGTTTAGTATTACAAAGATAAAAGAAACACAAAGGCAAACAATTGGCAACAAAAATCCGTACATATCCCGCGCGTAGCGCGGGCCAACTTCTAGTATGGTTATAATTTATAGTTTCAATTCAATGGAATTAATTGTAAGGTTGTCAGCTTTTATTATACTAGTATAGTTCGGAAGATATTACTATCGTGTTATTATGCTTTTGTTTAGAATAGAGAAAGAAAACATTTTTTTGGTGACATAATATATTAATATACAAACCTTTCTTCAAAAAAAAAATCATTAAATAACTTCACATGGGAAATTAACACACTGCAGTTTTATTACTATTTTGCTTTTAGTGTGAAGCTACGTGATGTATATTTGTAGTCATAACAATTAACTTTGACGTAGCCAATTTTTATATATATTTTTAAAGGTTTTTGTAATCCTGTGATTAACATTAATATTCATTCAATTCTCTTCCTGTTTCGATTAAGACACATGTAATGCTGTAATTATATGTTTGCAATTAAACACTAGTCTCTCTACCTATATATTTCACCTAACATAATTAGATTAACAATATTCAACCACACTATATTAAAATCGAATGACCCCTTAATTAATAAACCGATTAATAAGAGAGTAACCATAAAATTTCGGTCTAATAAAAATGCTTTTAATTAGCGGGTTAGAAAACATAAAATAAACTATAAAAAAACAAAGCGAAAATTTGAATCCAAAATTTTAAAAAAGCAGATAACTATTATGGTGACTAGATCATAGATACGAGTTTCACATTTTCGGTTTCAAATTCGCTATATTCCAATATGTAACAAAATTTCTTTTTCTAAACGACTATATGCGTGGAAAAGTAAATCTATATATGTAAATAAATATTATTGAAATTATCAATAAGACATTTTCGATTTAATTGTTGACCGAAAATAGTATAAGTGTGTTTTGTTGTATAAAATGGACTAAAGCAGAACCAACACAAAGAAAGACTTTCTCAATAAAACCAAAACCTCTTTCTAAGTCCCTAGAGAGAGAAAGAGAGATGAGTAGGAAAAATGGGAACCTTCCTAAGCTCGAGCTAAAGCTGAACCTTTCTCAGCCTTCTTCTCAAGCTAGTCATATGAGTCTGGTTCGATCTCCAAGCCGATCTAACACGACTTCACCAAGTTCATGCGTTTCAAATGAGGAGATAGAGACAATAACAACAACAAGTTCATCAATGGTTCTTGTGGGTTGTCCTCGTTGTCTTATGTATGTTATGCTCTCTGAAGATAACCCTAAATGTCCTAAATGTAAAAGCACTGTCCTTCTTGATCTCCTTCATCAAAACGCTCCAACCGCAACTACCAAACGCAATAAAAACTGGTGGAACTAAATGAATTTCTCCAAACGCTACTTTTATTTTTTTCTTTCTTTCTTTGTTTGTTGTTTTGTCTTAGAGTAGTGCTAATCACGCTCCATTTTTAAACCTGATTTTGAAGTGGAGCGTAAATAGCACTAGCTTTGGTTTCAATGGAAGTTATTATTATTATTATTATTTTACTAACCATGCTTATAGTATGATGAAATATGTGTTTGTTTGTTATTGTGGTGTTATAATAATTCAGATTTCTGGACAAAGCTCTTTTATCAAAATAGAGTTAATTTGTTTTAAAGAAATAAGTATGTTATAATAGACAGATAAAACATAAAATGATTAAAAAAAGATTTAATATGATTTAAACAAATAGAAGTTAATCTTATTTTCAAAATTCTAAACTATGCAATAGTATGAGGAAAGAATTCTGTTAGATTAATTAGAACTAGCTTTATGTGTTTCTCAATGTTTGTTCATATGAGATAATCATCAAAGAGGTGATATTCTAATTCTCTATTATGAATTATCTAGTAAAATATTTCATTTAGTTTATTTAAATGTTATTAACTTATAATTAGTGTTT
>OVAV01000347.1:0-19923 GCA_900406375.1 Iberis amara | reverse complement strand
GAGATCTTCATATTCTTCACATGAGATCTTCATTTTATCAGGAACTCAATACCAAAATATGCTGGTAAAATAGATGATATCAATGTGTAAGTTAATAGTTCTAGAGTGCAANATATCAATGTGTAAGTTAATAGTTCTAGAGTGCAAACCAATCTTATCTTACTTAAAAACTTTAGCCATACTCATCAAAGCTCAATTCATATCAGTTCTAACCTACACATGCATTCAAATCCATTTATCTCTTTAACATTCATTAAGTAGGAACAATGAATCAAACTATGCACAATCATTGAACTCATTTGGCTAAAGGACTGGTTAAGAGACAAAGATGGTCCCTTCATGCAATGGTTAACATTTTCAGAATAGGGATCACTCAAAAAAGAATGAGCTTTAGCAGAATGCTAAAGTTGAGAACACTTAGATGCATACAAGAATATAATTTCATCTACCTAGAATCGAGTAAGCTATTAACACCTATTTCTAAACCCAATTGCATATCCTATTTCTACCCTTTTAGACCAAAACAAAAAAAAATCATTAGTTCACATTTCCCTTTTTTCTTTTCATCGTTTTCTTTTACTAATCTTAGGAGAGGTTTCTTACTTTATAAACATCTAGCGGACTGGGATCTTTCTGATTTTTGCATCGATGGTTTTCATTTTATTTTGACAACTTCTTAAACTTTTGCCTCTTTCTTTTCTTTTGTTACTGTTTTTACCCAAAACCATGCTTTTCATTTTATTTTCCCAAATCATTGACTAGACTATTATGTTTCCTTTTCTTTTTCTTTTTCTTTCCTCTCCTACGAACTTATAACGTTTTCCTTGTTCAATCATCCCAAATCCTAGAATCAAATCCCACCTAGTCCTATCTAGTTCAAAAAGTGTGAACTAGAACTACATGAAATTCCATTCCTGTCAGTTCATAACCTAACACTTTCTACCAAACTCATTCCAGAAAAAGACCTTACACTCAGTGGCTTGAAAGAAAGCTAATTTAAGGTGGAAAAAACTACTTGGACTAACAAGAGTGGTAAAATGGTGAAAGATAATCCAAGTATGTATATTCTATCTATGAGTTCAAATCAAATGCAATAGACATGATAATTAAAAGTCAAGTTTATGTTCTAATAGACAGAGATGAAATTCATATCACAACATGCTTCAGAAAGGAAAAGATCATGCAATTTCACATTCCAAGCATGGTTCAACCTTAGTTCAAACTTAATTTGCATGCATTGAAAAACTAATAACTAGGGCATTGACATTATCTAGTAAAACAACACATTTACAAGGTAATGATCATCCTATTTCTGTATGCAAGTGTAAACAACCTATATGAAGTAATTCTAGACTCAATCCTAATATGCTAGATGCAACTACATGGACACTCTGTTTTTAAGACAATTTTCGAAAAAATTTCAAATTTTTTGTGGTTTTTTATGCCTTAGATACTTCTTAAACCTCCCCCAAACTTAAGTTACACAGTCCCTTATGTAATAAAAATTCAAAGGAAAGTTTAGGAGATAAAACTAACAAGCACACATTCAAAAACAGAAAAGAAACATGCAATGGATATTACAATGGTGGAAAGGAGGTGGAACTTAGGTTTGGGTGAAAAGGGAGTTTATGTGCTCATCCATTGACTCCATGGTGTAAGCTAGGGCAGAGCTGGATTCAGGATGTTGGAATGGCTCAAAACCAAGTCTGGTGTCAGCTCCGGGGTTTTTAGATTCTTAATTTTGCCTTTTCTCTCTTTGCGTTGTTTCAATTTCATAAGAAGAATGCCGAGCTGGGAGTGGTGTTGCACGCTTCGGACGAATGCTGGTGAAACTACTTCGAGCAAGAACATTTGGTATTGGATGTTGAGCCTGCTTGGAAGGGCTCGATTTCTTTAGCTTTGCAGTCAAAACCTTGATCTGAGTACCAAGCTCCATGAATTTTTGCTTTATATACTTATATTGGAACTTTTTCCATTTCTGGAGTAAGCCAATATTCTTGTCAGCCTCTGCCAAAGTCTTTCCCTTACCGGTCTTTGGATCTTCAAAATGATAGCGTTATGGTTCTTCCATTTCTTCATCCCCCGAAATACTTGGGCTCTGATCTTTTTACTGTCTCTGAATAATAAAGCACATCTCCAGTTGGTTGAAAATCATTGTGCTGTCTAACTTTGGTGGTGGTGATGGAAAAATTAGGGATTAGCAGTCTTGATTCACCAAATTTTGGATGGATGAACTTATAAAGCATTTTTGATGCAGAGCCTTCAAATAATCCTCCTCTTTTTAAGTGTTCGAGGTCTATGTACCCATTCCAAACGAGCCAAGATCATCTACGCGGCCATGTTACCCAGCTACATGCCGATCTAAGAACATCCAAGCCTCGGCCAAAGTTTTTACTTGGCTACACTACTCGGCCAATGGCCGAGTGAAGCATCCAAAGCTATCTGATTTGTATTTAAGTGGTTTAGGGTTTTCTAAACCACTATATAAGCAATTATTACGCCCCCAATTGTTCTTAAGCCTTATT
Source organism: Iberis amara (assembly GCA_900406375.1). Taxonomy (NCBI): domain Eukaryota; kingdom Viridiplantae; phylum Streptophyta; class Magnoliopsida; order Brassicales; family Brassicaceae; genus Iberis; species Iberis amara. Next base: position 17,398 of record OVAV01000347.1, on the reverse strand, counting down.
TTATCTAAGTTTTATGCTTTTTTCTCTGGTTTTTATGTTCTTTTTGTTCTTGAATCTTTGGTCCAATATCTTTCAATATATTTAGTTTTTGTCTTTGATTCTTGTTTATCTTTGTTAATCTTAGTCTCAGTATCATGAATATCTGGTGCATGTTGATTTTTGGGTTTATGCATGATTTTTTAGGTTTGTGTTCTTAAGCATTTATGAAGCTTGATCATCGCACTTTGATTTCATTTGTTTTATCCTTTGAATGTTGTTCATACTTACTAATCTAAGTCTGATCTTGATGATTCACATGTTTATTTCAAAATCTGGGTTTTCTGGGTTTGTGTTGAATCCTTGATCTCCTAGGTGTTTCAGCTTGTTTTTGCATAGATCCTTTCTGTTTTAGTGTTCTTAATGCTGATTTTTTTTTTTCACATCAATTGAAATATGATCTTAGGCATTTCCACACACGGAACATGTTTGATGAAATGCATGAACCAGCTAATTTGAGAGATTTACATTCCTATCATAAGATATTGGTTGTTTAGGGTGCTTATTGGCTATAATAGACTGTTTCTTCATGCATATTAGGTAGTGTTCCGTTAACGATAGTTAGGTCTAAATATTGCTTAGCTTGAGATCATTTATCAAGAGAATGATTTTTTATAAGTTTATTATCTAGGAATCAGCTCATGTTTGAGATATGTTAAGCATCTACGTAGATTAAGGAGGATCACTAATCAATTACACCCGTCCTTAGGAACTTTCATTCTAGATTGTTATTAAGTCTCATCCATTCTGCTTTACTTGTTTACTTGTTATTTCTAGTTTAAGCATTTTAATTATCATGTCCTTTCTGTTTAATTAGGTTGTTAGTTTACTCTTTAAATCATTTGGCTTGACTTAACTAAATCTGATCATATCTAGAGTGGTTTATAGCTCACCCATTTGGATTGACAACCTTATATGCTGCAATGACAATAATAGTGCATTAGGGAATTGAAGTAGTAAAAATCCTATTATCATTTTAGTGTCGTTGCCAATTGGGTATTTGTTTGTTACACTATAGATTTTGGATCTTAAGATGAAGTTCGTTTTCTGTTTGTTTTGCTTACTCACTTTGTGTTCTTCTCTTATCTTTTCATTTCAGGTCCTCACATAATCTGTCTATTTCATTGATGTGGGTACTACCAGAGTCAGTTGTCCACTCCAGACGAAAAATTGAATGCAAATCAGATCACAAGGCAACCAACATCTCTTACAGGACCTTGACAACATCAACTTGTTGCAAAGGAATTTAATAGCGCTAAGGTCTAACTTAAGAGTAGTTAACGATGGTCAGCATAATCCACCACCAATGGCTGATAAACAACAACAAGTACCACCTGTTATGGAGCGTCCTATTGAAGCTGGTGATGCCCCTAACACTCACACTCAGAGGCATGGGATTGTGCCTCCTGCTGTTCAGAACAAAAAATTTGAAATCAAGTATAGCTTGATTGCAATGGTTCAATCCAACAAGTTTCATGGCTTACGTATGGAGGATCTCTTGGACCACCTTGATGAGTTTGATAGGCTTTGTGGCCTAACCAAGATAAATAGAGTCAGTGAAGATGCCCTCAAGCTGAGACTCTTCCCATTATCTCTGGGTGACAAAGCCCATCAATAAGAGAAGGCTCTTCCTCAAAACTCAATCACACCATGGAATGATTGCAATAAAGCCTTTCTTGTCAAGTTATTCTCTACTTCGAGAACAACAAGGTTTGTTGAGGTCAAAAATAGTACACTCGAAATCAACGTTTGAGAAGTACGAAAAGATCTAAACAATCTTGATCAACGGAAAAAACTAACCAAGCCGCGCTACTTCCAAAAGACCTCAAGGGATATGTTTCGGAAGAACCGGATAGCAATCAATAAGTAGCTAAGTGGTTATCTCTGTACTCTTTTGTCCCTAGTCAAAAAGGTTTGGTCCCACTAGATTTTCCTATCACTAAGGTTTTAACGAGACAAGATAATCCACTTACGTCTAATGTCGGGGTCAAAACCGGTATACTCAAAATCAATGTACGAGAAATACGAAAGACCTCGACAGATATGTTTCGAAACAACAACAAGTGAATCGCAATCTTAGGACAAACACAACGGCTCCAAGTTCTATTGTTATGGACAACAGGTTCACGATACACGTTAGCGTATCTTTTTGGTAGACGTTCAGCTCGCCAAATGGTGAGCTGAATCTTAAATATTGAACATTCAGCTCGCCAACTGGTGAGCTGAATGAAGCACGTTCAACGCGCTTCGTATTGTCTCGGAAAAATCATCTCTTGTTTTGTATCGTTTCGGGTTTCCATTAGACTTATGCGATAGAAATCGTAAAACTTGTTCTTATCGTATAAGTCTCGAATTAATCGTATAAAGGGTTTGGTTATTTTAAACACCAAAGTTAACTTATCTATACTATTATTTCCTACGACTTGCGAAAGAATCGTAAAAGCTTTACATATGACATTTAATCGTATAAAACGATAATGGTTTATACGATTAACTGAAGATTATCTCAACTATACGATTAAAATCGTCATTCTTTGGAACTGTCCTAAGGTTGCGTCTATATTTATCAATCGTATGAAACGATAGCGGATAGCTTCAACATCAACGTTGTCTCATCTATACGGTTGATATTGTTACTTCGCAAAGTTTCTATCGTATCGTCGTATGAAAGGCCGGTTCTCTATTGGAATCATAAAAATAGTCTAAACCGTAAAACAGCCCAACGAGGCGTAAAACAAGATAATGGCCCACTTACGATTCCAGACGAGAATTCGTCCCAAGCGCAATGACGGTCATAACTTGTTCCGCAATCTGTGAAGAAATGGAAGAAAGACAAGAAAGGATTGTGGGAACCGAAATTTGCATTGTCGATTTCTGTTATTTAAGAAAAAACAGAGAGAACCCTAATTTTCCAGAGATCCCGAATTTCTGTAAGTCAAATGCAAACAAAATAAGAATACGAGAGTAACTAATACAAACATGAATTTAAGAATACGAAAGAGGGTAAAAAAAGTTTTATTCCAAATATGTGCGTGAGCGTGTTACAAGAGGTGATAGTCTCGGCCACAAGAACTATTGGCGAGTTATCCTAGATCTAGCAACGCAGACCGATAAACCTAATTGAGTCGCAGCTCACTAACAATAACGGAAAATAATCTAAAGCCCTAAGTATTTCGCTGTGGAGAATTGAACGTGTCCGTGCTTTTTCTCTTCGTCTCTCTTATATAGGCTTCAGGGTTGCTCCATCTTCCTTTTTCTTCTATCGTTCCTCCGCGGAAATATTATGTATTCTTCTGCGGAAATCTTCCTTTTCTTGATTTCTTTCGTTTTTTTCACGGCTTGCAGGACAAGCTTCGACCGCCATTGTGCTTGGGCTCGATTCTCGGTTAGAGTCGTAAGTGGGCCGTTACCATGATTTAGGCCTTTTAGGCCGTTTCACGGTTTGGGCGATTTTTACAGTTCTCATCAGAGAACCAAGCTTTCGTACCATTATACGATCGAGACTTTGCGGAAAGATTATGCTGATCAAATGAGTGAGATAACATCGACGTTTAAGTTAGTCGTTTGTCATTTCATATGATCGATAAGTACGAGCGCGTCCTTATGACCGTTTTGAAGAATGATGATTTTAATTTTATAGTTAAGATAATGCTTGGCGTTTCGGCAAACCATTATTGTTTTATACGATTAACTCCATACCAGAGGATTTCGCAGTTCCTCCGCAAGTCGTAGGAATTAATCGTATAGCTAAGATGATCTCTGTGTTCGGGTTAACCGAAACCGTTTATACGATTACCTCGAGACTTATGCGAGTTTTATGATTTTTATCGCAAAATTCCAACGGAAGCACGGAATGATACGAAACGAGAGATGAGAGATTCATGAGATGGTCAGTTCGCCAACTAGCGAGTTGAACCTGCGCAATTAAACTCGCCAGTTACCGAGCTAAATAATGGACGTTCACCGCATACGTTCTTATTTTGTTTGTTAATAGTATTCGAAACTGAAATGTTTATTTGAAGGCTTCGATTCACTTGTTATTGTCCCGATACGTATCTGTCGAGGTTTTTTGTATCTCTTGGACATCAATTTCGAGTACGATTGCTTGGATACCGTTATCTTGAATTGTCTTGCCTTGTTAAAACCTTAGTGATAGGAAAACTCGATGGGACAAAACCTTCTCGACTGAGGAAAAAAGAGTACAGAGACAATCGCTTAGCTATTTTCCGATTGCTATCCAATTGATCTGAAGCATATGTTCTTATGGCCTTTCGGAAGTATTTTGACTTTAGTTAATTTGTCTCGTTGACCGAAACTGGTGCGGTTTGATGTTTACGCAGGTATTCATGAGGCATCAATTACGTCGTAACCATTTTTAACCCCAACAGTTAGCCCCCCAGCTCGCAAGAAGCATTGGAATGTTCTTGTGAGCTATTAAGTTAGGCAAATTTGGCGAGTTAGGCAGAATTGATGGCTCAAAAGTCCGAAGATGAAGAGTAAAAACTTTCTCTATAAATTTCAGAAGTTATCTTTTCAAACTTCACTCATCTCAAAGGTAGAAAATTCTTATTCTCTCAAATCCTTTACTGTTTTCCTATTTTCGTTATGAATTCCAATATGGGAGTTGTCGCGACTGCGTTATCGTCGATCTTTAGTCCTAAGACCTTACGAGTTTAGGGTGGAGGTGTCGTGCTGAAGATCGAGTTTCTAAGACGCTCGATCGATCCAAACGAGGTAGATGCGTATTGGTGCGCAACATGCGGCATAGAGGCTCTGCCTCCCGAGTCGTGGTGTCCATCGGGACCTAAATTCAACAGAAGTGCTAACGGTCCGAGCGACTGTCGAGAGTCATTCATGACTACTATTCGGGAGTTTTACAGGGTTTCGGACAAAGTAGTGTTCCGTCTCCCAGTGCATGGGGAAGAAGCCTGCGCACAGCCTCGCGGTTGGTTCATGTGCTATGAGGTGCACCTTCTACACAGCCTCGGGAGTCATAGTTGAGTTTTTGCGTTGCTATGGACTGTCGACCGGCCAACTTACGCCACGCAGCCCTAGCACCTTATCGGCGTCTTCGTCCTGAGCTATGAGCGAGGGATGAGTTAACGATTATCTAATGGCGTTTCTTTATCCGAAGGGTCCGAGTGGTTCACTGCACTATTACTTCGCCGCATAACAATATGTTGATCATCAAATCGTTCAAATCCATCTTCATGATTGAATAAAGGGTTATTTTTTGTTCAGACAGATGGCGCCTCCGTCGAAGAGGGTTATATTCCGGTTTTAAGCTGAAATGGAGTCCGCGGGGTACTGCGGTCGGATACTTAAGTTGCTTTTGGTCTACTAATGTCTAACGCGTGTTCTTGTTTTGTGCAGTTGTCGATCCTCTTCCTCCGTTTCCGCAAGACTTGCACATTGTTAGGGACCTTCTCCGGGGTGGTCCGCTTCACTAGGGTTATTTCTCGCTGAAACGAGTTTGGAACGCCCGAACCTATCCCGAAGTTATCGATGAGGAGGAAGAACCAGTGATGGAAGGATTTATTCTGTACAAGATGCCTCCTGCAAAGGATAGGGAGAGATCTCCGAGGAATAAGGGCGCTACCTTTGGCGTGGGTAGCTCTGCCCAAGTCGGGGAAGGATCAACTCCCGGGGTTTGTTTAAACAATTTCGAGGGTCTGAGTCAGATGTGGATATTCCGAGAGGGTCTCCGAGAGGGTCTCCATATGTTTGACGAGGCTCTCAGGGCGCGTGAGTGGGAGGTGCGAACGACCCAGTTCAAAGCCGAGAGACTTGAGGAAGAGAACTCTCGTTTAAGGAGAGAGATGGAGAGATGGCGCGGAAACAAGCGTCCCATGTTCGCCGTGCGATCAGGAGAGGTAAACGCGAAGTAGTTTCGATCGTGGCGGATCGCTCGGCTTGTTTCGAGGCCTGGTTCGATCTATTGGAGCAGACACGCCAAACTGTTGGGAACTGGCGCGAGTGCCGTGGTTCGGTGGGTGCTTTATATCAGACTACGAAGCCCGACTATCAATATATATGATGCCGAGAAGAAAAAGATGTCAAGCTTTTTGGACATGTATGAAGATGTGACATCTCTAATTCCTCCGACTGCAGCGAAAATTTGAGAGTGCTGGGCTCTGATCCCCCTTTCTCCTGATTCAGAGGATGTCGGAGCCGCGGCGTGTGCTGAAGAGAAAGCGGTGGATCAGGATCCGAGACTGTTCGGTTATTACAATCCTAGACAGTGTTGAGTGCGGGTTCGTGTTAGGGAGTGTGTACCCTGTTTATGATTTATGTTTTTGGCCGAGTCTGGCCGCTTTTAGTAGGATCGGCCATATGTGGCTTTGAAATCTTGCCGTTCAGTGGCTTTTTGTAAGTCGTGTTTACATAAATGTATGGTTCAGTTGTCGAGACAAAATCACGAGTAGTCAAGTCGTATTTTATTCTCTGATTTGTCGCTACGTTTAGCTTATGCGTTTCAGGCGCGAGTTTTTCGGAAAGTTTTGATTTCTGAGTTAAGTGGATTCGCGTGTGTGAGCGATGAGACAAATTTAGGGATCTCGCATCGGTTTTCGATGCTATGTCCAGAGATGTTAGAGACCAGTGGGTTGGGTTAAGGGCAAGACCTAGGTTTACTCTTGGTTTTAGGGGGGTGCGGTGACTATTCTGGCTTACGTGTCTTGTTTGTTATTTCAAACTGATTCCGTTTCAATATTGGAATCTACGATAGACTCGCATCGATCAGGAACCGACCATCTCTACGAAGACAATTTTTAAGTCGTTCGAAAGTACTGACCAAAATTTTGGTTTTTATAGCGCTGTTTATCCTTGTGTTGGATGCGTGAGAACCGATCTTACGAAGGGTTAGGTGACTAGTTCTTCCGTCGTGGCCAATCGACGGGTTAGATACGAGAGCGGGTGTTTGCTCGTTTTTGGTTTCAGAGTCTGTGTAGACTGTGCTCATGTGAGTTTGGAAGTTTGTTTTCGGAAGTCCGCGACATCTCGCTTCTTTCAAAAGTTCTTTTCCATTCGAAGGTTTTGCGTTTAAAATGTGTTCGATAGACGTTTTTGCGACTCGTCGAAGGGCATGTTTGTCCTTGTGAACGAGGAGAATGTTTGAGTTCCATTAGGAGAAGTGTTCGTATGATTTCCGTTTCCGGGCTATACGATGGTTTTTGTTGTTACTTCGACATTTTGAGTGAGATTGAATATATGTGAATCGTAAGGAGATGCGACAGGTTATTGAGTCAGAATGTGTTTTTCTTACCGCGGAAAGTTTCAAAAATATCGAGTACAGGANCCCCCCCCCCCCCCCCCCTTTTTCGAGAGGGGGACAACTGCACATTTCTTGCGAAAAGTTGCCTACGTACCCTTTTTAGGGATCAAGCCGTTTCGTAGTTCAGTTTGTTGCCATGAGTCTGATTTCTCGCTTGGTGATGTTGCGTCGTCCGTTTTAGCCGTAGTAGCTATAGTTGGGTCGACAACTTTTTCGGGCATTTTCTGTGCCGTGGAGGCGTGGTCGCCTTCTTCGGGTTGAGCTGTTTCTCGAGTTGACGAATCTGATTCGTGCTTTTTTGAAGCCTTTTCAGGTTTTTTTGAAGCGCTTTCCGTTGACGGTGTGATCGCTGGTGTCGTTGTGACCCGTCTTAGTTTGTGCTCGGCTAGGAAGCAGAGTCTTGCCCGTTTTTAACATCCCCAGATTGCGGATGTTCCGTGGGGCGTCGGGAATTTGATGCCTAAGTGGTAAGTCGATAGGACAGCTTTCGTGGAGTTTATCCAAGGCGTTCCGAAGATTACATTATAGATGGCATGATGGTCAACTACTGCGAAATCGACGATTTTGGTAACCTCTTTTGCCACGACCGAAAGCTGAATCGATCTAAGAGTCATGGTCGTTGTGCCGGAGAAACCAGTGAGTTGGTTTGGCGTGGGCGTGACTTTGGACAGTTTAATCCCATCATGTTTAGCATATCGCAGAAGATCACATTTATGGTACTTCCTATGTCGACGAGGACTCTTGCGACCTCTAGGTCTCTTATGACGAGGTCGATTACGAGAGGGTCTCTATGAGGGGCGTCGAATCCGGAAACTTCACTTTTTTTGAAAGTAATCGCGTTATTTTGCGAATCAGATGAGGTGAAGAGAAGGTGATTGGGTGGCGTTATTCTGCGAATCGCGTTATTGGTAGTATTGCGACTCTCCGATTATCATGTTTACTCGGCAATGATTGACGTTACTGGCTCTGTCCTCAGGCTCTCTTTCGCGCTTTTCTTCCGTTCGGGGATCCTGAGGATCGTTGTTGCCTTGCGGTGCCTGGTCGGGTTTAGGTGGTCGGTTAGTCTCTCTGATGAGATCTTTCACACTGGATATTTCGGACATCTCTCCCGTGAGTAGTTTTTCCGTTAGCCTTGCTCCGAGAACTTTGCAGTTCGCCGTGGAGTGACCCTTTGTTTGGTGGAACTCGTAGAAGCTGTTTTCGTCATAAGAGACGTTTCGAGTCCAGGTGTTACCAGTAAATCTTCCTCATTCGGATGACGGGTTAATGGCATAGTTATGCACTCCTTGAAGGTCCTTTCTGTTCTGAGGTAGTGTCTTTCGCGGACGCCTTCGCCGATTTATGCTTCAATGACAGGACTTTCATCTCTTCTTCGATGGTGATGAAGTCTGCGGCCTTATGAAGGTCGCCCTAGATTGACTACGGTTTCTCGAGTGCTATCCATTTTCTGAATTTTGATTTGTACTAGAGAGTTTTTCGGAGCGTGTTCACGACTACTTTATCGCTTATCCCGACGACTCTTGAGATCACGTCCTTGAATTGTTTATTGAAATATCGGATGGGTACGTCCTCCCTTTGAGCCATGCTCCATAGGTCGGCATCCGAAGTTTCCCTATCCATAAACATGGAATATTGTTTGAGGAATTCTGCAGAGAGTTGTCGGAAGTTTCTTATGGAATTGCGTTTTAGTCGGGAAAACCATTCAAGAGCCGCTCCCTGGAGATGTTCGACAAAGAGGAGGCAGAATCCCACGTCTTTTTCACCATCCTTAAGATTGGACCTTGCCATCGCCATTCAAAAGGTTTGTAGATGAGCTTTCAGATCGGTGGTTCCGTCATACATAGGGATTTTAATTTTGACGACATCGGATATTCGTGCCTTAGTTATGCGTGCCGTGAACGGTGTTTTCTGGACTTCTTCGAGAATTTGATCGATCTCTAATGCTGCACTGGTGGTGTGGTGGATTTACGATTTTACCCCCTGACTTCCGCAACGGTTTTTGCGATGTAGTCGCGGAGATCGCGAATTTCGTCGAGGTCATCCTCGTTGGCTTTTGGGACTTGTTGGCGTTTATTACAGATGTTTTTAGCCTGTTCCTCGGCCAGTTTTTCATGTTTCACCAAGAAGATGTTTTCTTCTTCTTCCTTTATGGGTTTGTCAAACTAATGATCTTTTCGAGCCGAGTGTTTACTTCTTCTTGTTGGGTGCACGTCCGCGTCCTCGTCCGAAGAGTCGGACTGTTCTCTGGATTACAAGTTAGGTGGCTCGGTGTCGTTCTCTTCTGTTTCCTCGTTTAAAGGCAGAAGGTTGCTTTTTAGTGTCGCATCAGGAATTGTTTCGTCGGGATTTTGTTCTGGCGGTTCCTTTTGCACGTTTGCGTCCTGTCGAGCGAAGTCGCAAAGTCAAGTCTTCTCCCGTGGAGCTTGGTTGTTCCACGTTGGAAGATGGCTCTGGTTCTCACAGTTAGGGTTTCCACCTGTTTTGCGAGAGAGCTTGTCAGCTTATTTTGTTCTTCTGACTTGTTTTTGAGAGTCGAGAACATCTTCTTAATATGCTCAAACGCTGCAGTGTTTGCAACAGCGTAGACTGTAGTGACGTTCATCGGTGGATTTTTCTCAACGTTCTCGTTTGGTTCAGCACCGGCACGAGCTGGTTGGTCATCTTGATTTTCAGTAGCCATGTCTGAACTTTTTGTTTGACATAAAAGAAATCGCTTGTACCCCTCCTTCTAGCGCCAAACTGTGGGAACCAAAATTCGCACTCTCGATTTCCGTTAGTTAAGGAAAATCATAGAGAACCCTAATTTTCTAGAGATCCCGGATTTCTGTAAGTCAAATGCAAACAAGATCAGAATACGAAAGTAACTAATACAAACACGAATTTAAGAATACGAAAGAGGTTAAAAGATGTTTTATTCTGAATATGTGCGTGAGCGTGTTACAACAGGTGATAGTCTCGGCCACAAGAACTGTTGGCGAGTTATCTTAGATCTAGCAAAGGAGACCGATAAACCTAATTGAGTCGCAGCTCACTAACAATAATGGAAAATAATCTAAAGCCCTAAGTATTTCGGTGTGGAGAATTGAACGTGTCCGTGCTCTTTCTCTTCGTCTCTCTTATATAGGCTTGAGGGTTGCTCCATCTTCCTTTTTCGTCTTTCGTTCCTCCGCGGAAATATTCTTTATTCTTCTGTGGAAATCTTCCTTTTCTGGATTTCTTCCATTTTCTTCACGGCTTGCAGGACAAGCTTCGACCGCCATTGTTCTTAGGCTCAATTCTCGGTTAGAGTCGTAAGTGGGCCGTTACCATTATTTAGGCCTTGTTGGGCCATTTCATGGTTTGGGCGATTTTTACGGTTCTCATCAGAGAACCAAGCTTTCGTACGATGATATGATCGAGACTTTGAAGAAAGATTATGCCGATCGTATGAGTGAGATAACATCGATGTTTAAGTTAGTCGTTTTTCATTTTATATGATCGATAAATATGAGCGCGTCCTTATGACCGTCCGAAGAATGACGATTTTATCGTATAGTTTAGATAATCCTTGGTGTTTCGGCAAACCATTATCATTTTATACGATTAACTCCATACGAGAAGATTTTTCAATTCCTCCGCAAGTCGTAGGAAGTAATTGTATAGCTAAGGTGATCTCGGTGTTCGGGTTAACTGGAACCATTTATCGCAGAATTCTAAAGTAAACACAGAATGATACGAAACGAGAGATGAGAGATTCATGAGCTTAAAGCTGAATGTAATCGTTCGGCGTATACGTTCTTATTTCATCCTTGTTGGGGTCGTAAACATTTTTGACCCCAACAAGGAAGACGGATCATCCTTGAAGTCTATATAAGAGAGATGAAGAGGAAGAGCACAGACTCGTTCAATTCTCTACACCGAAATAATTAGGGCTTTAGATTATTTTTCCGTTCTTGCTAGGAGCTGCGACTCAATTAGGTTTACTAGTCTTAGGTTTTTCGTACTAAGAAACTCGCAAATAGCTCACTTAGCCGAGGCTTATCAACTGTTGTAACACGCTCATACGCAGATTCGGAATTAGACTTCTTTTGCTCTCTTACGTGTTTTCAATCTCGTACTTTTATTATTAATTCTTGTGTTCTGATCTCGTACTCGTTTGGATCGAAGAAATCCAGGACCTTTGGGAAAATTGAGTTTACTCGATTATCCCTAACAAACGGAAATCGACAGTGTGAATTTCGGTTCCCACAATTTGGCGCTAGAAAGAGGAGGTACATGCGATTTGTTTAACGTCAAACCACATATTGGTCACGAAAAGGTATGTCCAACTTAAAAAATAACCCAATCGTATCTTTCGAGAATAGAGCAACGGCAACACGGACCAACCCTCGAAACGATCTCCTTGTCATCAAGCTAACAATCTAAAACATTGATGATGCAAGGGTATTAGTCGACAGCGGATGCTCCGCAAATATTATCTTCAAAGATACCCTCAAAAGAATGGAAATCAAACTTTCTGAAATACAACAGAGTCGTACCCCATTAGTAGGCTTTTTGGGAGATGCTACTATGACCCTCGGCTCAATTAACCTTATTGTTAAGGCTAGGAGCATAACAAAAAGCGTAGAGTTCCTGTTCGTAGACCATCCCACTTCTTATAATGCGATCATGGGCATCCCATGGCTAAACTCTATGCAAGTCGTAGCCTCCACGTATCATTACTGCCTCAAATTCCAACCTACCTTCGGAATCAAATCGATCCAGGGAAATCAGAGGATATCGCAGGTCTGCTTAACCGCTGAACGAAAACGGAAAAAGGCAACAGTAGAAGCCCTCTCCGATAATAAAAGGAAAAGAGTTCCGTCGAAAACGCCCCAGGATAAGATCAAATGGAGATCTTCTGGCAATTAAGGAAAGCCAAAACTTTGGAAGAGAAGCGCGAACCAACCTGCTAACCCGTCGTTTCAGTATGCCTAGACGAAGAGTTCCCCGAGCGCTGCATTGAGATTGGCGCTAATCTCTGCGATCCCATAAAGACGCAAATCATAGCTTACATTCGCTTGAACCGTAGAAGACATGCCAGGAATCGATATCAACGTAACATGCCACAAACTTAACGTAGATCCAAATTTTAAATCCGTCAAACTGAAATGGTGGAGATTGGGCCCAAAACGCGCTATCGCGGTTAACGACGAGGTCGAAAAACTCCTCAAAGTCGGATCTATAACGGAGGTCAATATCCCGATTGGCTCGCCAATCCCGTCGTGGTCAAAAAGAAAAATAGAAAATGGTGAGTCTGCATTGACTTCACCGATCTCAATAAGGCGTGTCCAAAAGACAGTTTCTCGCTACCGCACATCGACCGCCTAGTAGAGGCCACGGTAGAGAACAAGCACTTATCGTTCATGGACACCTTCTCAAGATACAACTAGATCATGATGAATCTCGACGATCGCGGTACTTACTGCTACAAAGTAATGCCCTTCTGTTTGAAGAACGCCGGTGCAACTTATCAGCGACTCGTCAACCGTATGTTTTCTGAGGAGATCGGAAAGATTATGGAGGTATACATCGATGACATGCTCGTAAAATACCTAGAGGAACAAAACCACGTCACCGATCTGCAGAATTGTTTCGGGAAACTAAACCGTCATAATATGAAATTCAACCCAGCAAAATGCAGATTCACCGTGGAATCGGGGGAGTTCCTCGGATATCTTGTCACTTACCAAGGGATTGAAGCTAACCTGAAATAAATTAGCGCGTTCATCAAAATGGCTTTTCCAAAAAATAAATAAGTGAGAAGTGCAGAGGCTGATCGGAAGAATCGTCGCACTCAATCGTTTCATCTCGCGATCAACGGAAAAATGCCTTCCGCTTTTCAGCAATTAAAGCATTACATGACAACACCTTTGGTTCTCGCGAAACCCGTCGTTGGAGAGCCCCTGTTTCTATATATCGCGGTATAAACAATAGCCGTAAGCGGTGTTCTTGTTAGAGAAGAACGCGGTAAACAAAAGCCAATTTTTTACATAAGTAAAACTTTGTTGGACGTCGAGACACGATATTCGCTTATGGAAAAATTGGCGCTCGCCATTGTAATGTCAGCACGGAAGCTAAGGCCATATTTCTAGGCACACATGATCATAGTCGTCACCTCATTCCCAGAACGAACGATCTTGCACAGCCCTAGTCAGTCGGGTAGATTAGCAAAATGGACAATCGAGTTGAGCGAATACGATGTCGAATATCGGACAAAGACTTGCGCAAAGTCGTAGGTCCTTTCCGACTTAAACTTGTTAAAGAAAATTCCCATGACTTCTACCAATTCGCCCTTACACAAATACCTCGTTCAGAAAATGTGCAAGCCGATACCGTGGCATCCTTAGCGTCGTGATCTGACCCAGGTTTTAGATAAGTCATCCCCGTGGAGTTCTTTGAACATCCAAACATCGGTCCTCTGATCGTCACAAACTTTATCCAATCGCTGGACGAGGATGTCGATGAAACTGATCAACCCGAAGAGAATTCGGAACAATCAGGGTATGGATGCGATAAGCCATGGCTGCAGGAGATTGGAGCATACATAACTGAAGGTGTTCTCCCCGCAAAGAAATAGGCTGCTCAAAAAGTCAAAATTCACGTCGCCCGATACGCTTTAGTAGACGGGGTAATTTACAAACGAAGTTTTTCTGGACCACTCATGACGTGCGTGGAGACAAATCACATAAAATCATGGAAGAAATCCACTCTGGCTCATGCAGAAATCATTCCGGTGCAAGATCCCTCGCCATCAAAATCAAGCATCACATATATTACTGGCCAATGATGGCCAAGGATTGCGAAAAAATAGCCCGCAAGTGCAAAAATGCCAAAGGCACGCACCAACGATCCACCAACCCGCCCTCTCGTCCATCTCGAGACCATATCCATTCATGCAATGGTAGATGGATATTGTTAGGCCCATGTACATATCTAAATAGAAACGCTCGAATCTTAACAGATTTCTTTTCGAAATGGGTCAAAGACGATTTGTACGGAAGCATTAAAGACGCTCAAGTCGGAATTTTTGTATGGAGAAACATCATCTGCAGACACGGAGTCCCATACGAAATCGTAATGGACAACAGGTCTCAGTTCATTTTAACAAGATTCGAGGCGTTTTACGAAAAGTGGAAGATACGGTTAACTAATTCCACTCCCATATATTCCCAAGGAAACAGCCAGGCGGAAACTATAAAAAAAACCATCCTAGACGGACTAAAGAAACATCGGGACGTGAAGAAAGGTCGATGGGCCGAAGAACTCGAAGGACTCCTTTCGTTCCACAAGACAACACCAAGAAGAGCCACTGGAGAAACTCCATTCGCTCCCGTATACGGATCAGAATGCATAATCCTCGCGGAAGTCGAATTCCCCAGAATACGCGGAAAGCTGCTCCCAGAGCAAAAAAGAAAGCGAACAATTTATGCTACTAGAGAATCTCGACCTCATTAACGAGCTCCAAGATCACGCTCTCATACGAATTCAAAATTACCAACAAGAAGTCGCAAAGCATTATAACTCGAACGTACGAAGTCGTAGGTTCAAGGAAGGCGACCTGGTTCTACGCAAAGTCTTCCAAAACACTGCAGAATGAAACACGGGAAAAATGGGAGCAAATTGGGAAGGACATGCAAAACATCAAAATTTCAAGAACCAGGAATGCGATGCACCTCAAGAAATACTATCACTAAAGCAACAACATCATAACAAACTAAACTACGAGATGACTTGATCCCCGAAAAGGATATGTAGGCAACCTTTCGCAAAAAAGGTGCAGCTGTCCCCCTCTCGAAAAAGGGGGTGGGGGAGTGGGTACGTATACGTATACTCGTATACTCCCATATTTCAAAATGTCCGCATTCATGTACTCAATATTTTTGAAACTTTTCGGCAATAATACAAAACACATTTCTACTTAGAGAATTTTGCTATCTTCTTACGATTAAATAACATATTTAACTTCGCTTAAAAACGCCTAAGTAACAACAAAAACTATCGTATAACCCAGAAATTGGAATCGTACAAAAACTTTCTTAACAAAATCCAAATTAAAAATTTTCCTCATTCATAAGGACAAGCATGCCTTTCTGCGAAATCACATGCACATCTCTCGAACAAGCTCTAAGCATAAAACCACCAAGTGGAAAAAGAACTTTCGGAAAAAGCGAGACGTTGCGAACTTCCGAAAATAAACTTCCAAACTCGTACAACCGCAGTTGCCACAGACTATAAAACCAAAAACAAGAGACCAACTTCTTCTACACCAAGGCTGTGGATTGGCCCCAACGGACAAAACTAGTCACTTAACCTTCGGTAAGATCGGTTCTCACACATCTGACACACGAATAACAACGCTATAAAAACAAAATTTGGTTAGCACTTCCGAATCGACTTAGAAATTGTCTTCGGAGAGATGCTCGGTTCCCGATGGATGCGATAGTCTATCGCAGACTCCAATATCAAAATGGAACCAGGTTGAAATTGTAAACGGGATACGTAAGCCGGGATAGTCACCGCACGCCCTAAAATCGAGAGTAAACCTAGGTCTTGCCCTAAACCAACACACTGGTCTTTAACATCTCCATACATAGTATCTAACTGATACGAGATCCCTAAATTTCTCTCATCGCTCATGTACGTAAGTCCAAAAAACTTGAAAATTAGATTCTTCGAAAATCTAGCATCCCAGAAATATGCGATTTAAAAACGGCCATACTCGGCCAGAACAAGCAGACACAAAAACTTAAAATCTAAATGTCCTAAACAAGACAGCAACCTCATTCATCGTTCAAGGTGAGAACCTCATCCTCCCCCAGTCCACCATCAGAATCCGCCACCATGCCATCTACCCCAACCTCACCCGCCTCGCAGGGCTCGATACCTTCGCAATCGCGCTTCACTGGGCTGGCAGAAGACTGCGGAAGAGTATAGCCGGTAACTCCCAATTCGGCTCCGACCACATGGACCTCGCGACTCGACGAATCATCCATAGTCTGCACTTGACGCTGTACATGACCCAACTCCCTCACCTTAGCCTTCTTAGCTTTATTCTCCCTCAACAAAGAGCTCGCTGTCTTCCCGAGGTCCCACTCGAGCCTGCTAATCTGAGCTTCGAGTGAAACACCTCCAAGGCACGCGCGCCTGCGATTACTCCCAGCTTCGCCTCCAACCGGGATGATTTCTCCTCCGACTTAGCAAGCCGTTCCATAAGACGTTCTATCTCCGATCTGCAATCGCTAAATATCCCGTCAATCAAAGATAGAAGCTGCGCAAGAGCAAAAAGAAATGAGAAAATGACAAATGCAATAAACAAAGAGTTTCCATACAAACCTTGGTGCGATGCCGCAACATCGTACTCAATCCTGAAGCTCCCAGTGAAGAGGGTCCAGCCTCAGCTCCTCTTGAAAATATAACTTTTTAGCCATCCCGGAAGTAGGACAAGGCTTCTTGCGTCCCCCGGAAGCAGAAACAGGAGCAGCATCGAGAGCACGTACCGAAAGGACGATCTCCCGCTTGATGTAATCTTGAGAAGCTCTAAACCAAGACCTGACGAAGGAGCAATGGATTTACTAGTAGCTGAGCTTGAAGAAGGATTTGTAGCTGAGAAGGAGTCTAAAGAAGGAGGTAAAAGAAAGGAAGCATCACCAGCTCCAACACTCATGAAGATAAAGACATCTTTCAACAATTCTGAAAGTTCTGCGGTTTACTCATTTAGAGGTACTTCAAGTTGTACTCTTTTTCCCAAGCTTGGTTTTATCCCAATGGGTTTTCCAAGTTTGGTTTTTAATGAGGCAATTTGGAGTACAACATCACCTAAAAGAGGAACCAAAGAACTTAAGCATATCAAGCTTTGGTCCACAAGAGAAGAATGGGCCGAATTCAAGTCCAAACCAAGAAAGAAGACCAAAGCCCACTTTTTAAAGCCCAAGAATCCAAAGAGGAGCTAAATTTCGTGGCCCCTTATTTCTTATTATTTTTCCTTGTGTTTTTTCTATTTAAATGCTTGTAAGCAACCCTAAACAACTTAGTCGTTTATTTATGAAGAAAAGAGAGAATTTCTTTCTA
>OVAV01000346.1:0-19926 GCA_900406375.1 Iberis amara | reverse complement strand
TGTTGGGTTAGTCTAGTAAGGCCTCCAAGCAAGGGTCATGTGTTCTGACATTTCTCTCTCATTTTTCTTTTTCTTTTTAAAATTTTTTTATTTAAAAAGTTCCACCCCAAAACTCTTTTTTACATATAAAATCGAGAAAACGATGCAGATGCAGTTCCCCATGATAACTAGTATCATATACCATTATTTACCTATCTAACTATGCCCTCTTTCTAATTCCATCCGAATGAAAATTAAATTTATATTTTCCCATAATTCATAACATAAATATCTAATTCTACCTGAATAAACAGTTAAATTGCTTGATGTCCATAAAATTGAATTAAGTTGGTTTATTGTTTTGTAAAACTGAATTAATTGATATGTTTAACTGGATTAAACCTTAAATTGTACAGTAAATCAAACTAACCCAAAAAAATTGTTGTCTTCTTCTTCTTATCCACTGTGGCTGCCACCCATGCCACTCTTCGCCGTCGTTACTTCTCCGACACACCACAAAATCATACAAATTCAAAGCCTGAATCAAATCTATCTCGTCTTACTACACATGCAAAACCTTTGATTCGAAGCCACTGACGAACTCGCCGAGTTTCTTCCTTAAAATCTCGTCGATTCATTTTGATTCGCGGCGGTAGACGCTTAACCTAGAAGAACAAAAACCCAGCAGCTCCGACAATAGTTGTTGGAGCAAATACCAAAACCAAGATCTTTATCCTTCATTTCTCTTATGACTGACCAATCATCAGTTTATAGCATTCCGTTTGCTTTAAATTGGAAATTCTCCAGTGGTAGGTGGATATGTTACAATTGATGCTTATGGCCAGTCAATTAGAAAGATTAATGTGGTGACATCTAATAAGATATCGGGTCCAAATTCTGATTTGAAACATAAAAACTAAATTGATGTGAAGATCGTGTAATGCATTTGAAAGTGAAAAGGTGAGCGAAAGCGAAGAGAAACTAAAGGTGAGCAAAGGCATAAATAAGGGATGATCTAGCGATTCCAGCATAGGGTCCCCAACGGCGGTTTCGGCGTAGAGTCTCCGACAGTTCCAACATAAGGTCACCGAGCGTTCTGCAAATATCAGTGGCTAGGAAGAAGAAATGGTTTGGGTTGGATTTAATTTGGTTTTAATTAGGTTGTTCGGTTTAATCTGTAACCGATAAAACCAATAATTTTGGTTTATGATTTGATAAAACCGATAATTATGGATAATTAGATACTAATTTTAGTTTTCAAGTGGAATTAGAAAGAAGACATAATTTGGTGGGTAAATAATAGTATATGATACTTTTCGTGGGGAACGACATAGTTTTCCCAATAAAATCATATAAACTCAAACTATAAAATCACAAAATGTTAAGTATTCAACATAATGAAGCATCACTTATGTATAAAATAGTCGGACTACTATAACAAAATAGTCGGACTACTTAAGTATTCAACATAATGAAGCATCACTTATGTATAAAATATTGGCTAAACTCCAAAATATAAACCTTAAACTCCAAAATATAAACCCAAAAATCAAAAGTATAAACACTAAACCGAAAATATAAACCCTAAACTCCAAAATACACCCTAAACCCAAAATATAATCCCTAAACTCCAAAATATAAACCCTAAACTCCAAAATATAAACCCTAAACTCTAAAATATAAACCCTAAATAGAAAATATAAACTTTAAACTCCAAAATATAAACCCTAAACCCAAAATATAAACCCTAAACTCAAAATCTAAACCCTAAACTCTAAAAGCTAAACCATAAACCCCATAATATAAACCCCAAACCTAAAATATAAAACTTAAACAACAAAATATAAACCCTAAACCCTAAAATATAGACCTTAAACCCAAAATATAAACCCTAAACCCCAAAATATAAACCTTAAACCAAAATATAAACTATAAGCCCAAAATATAAACCCTAGCCCAAAATGTAAACCCTAAACTCTAAAATATTAACCCTAAAATCTAAACCCTAAACTCTAAAATATAAAACCTAAACTTGAATATATAAACCCTAAACCCAAAAATCTGAACTCTAAACCTCAAACCCTAAACTCTAAATCTTATACATAGACCAAAATATTGTACACTTAAAATAGTTGGACTACCTATGGATAGACAAGAGAGAAAAAAGTGAGAAGTGTAATATAGAATATAGTGTATATTGTTGGAAAGAGAGGATGATAGACTAGGTACTAAGTGCTTGATTTAAAAATTTAGGTGTAATTTGGGTTATACAATGGTATTTCTCCAAATTTAACCTTGATTGAATATATTTATAAGAATTTCATGAAATACCACAATAATAATTTTTTTTTTGATAAAGGCTATTCAGTTAAAAACATATTATTACACGCATATAGGTCTAGAAACATACTCAAAAGCAAAACAACATTATATGTAGCCCAATTAGTCTAAATCCGGTTTGAGATTCCTAAAGTCCAGAAGCCCATCTGAAACCCTAAGAAGCCCTAGAACAAATTAAGAAAACCCTAGTCATTCTATCTCCGTCGGGACTGCGGAATCCGCCAGAAAACGGTGATCCAGTGAAGACACCCGAAACACCGATGATACCGAAGTACCACCTGTGCCCATGAGACTGATGCCGAGAGAGAAGAGGAGGAGCAGGTTGAGAGGAAGCCGCGGCCGACGTCGGTTAGTTCAATACCGTTCAAAATTACCAAGATAATTTATATAAAACAAAACCGGGTATATCTGCGATTGCGATTCAAATTGAACCGGGAAATTGAATTAAGAAAACCGAAGATAGACTTTTACGTTGAAAGCTTCCTTTCTTCTCGAGTCATCATCTCCCTTTTACGAAAAAACTAAACGCGTCTAGATATTTTCTGAAATCCAGAGCAACCCTTAATCCTCTGGCTTTCTGCGAATTTGTGTAGAGAAATCAATCAACATGGGTAACACAGATAAACTGATGAATCAGATATTCGATCTAAAGTTCACCTCGAAATCTCTGCAAAGACAGTCAAAGAAATGCGAGAAGGAGGAGAAGGCAGAGAAACTCAAAGTAAAGAAGGCGATCGAAAAGGGGAATATGGATGGTGCTCGGATCTATGCAGAGAACGCCATTCGTAAGCGCAGCGAGCAGATGAACTACCTCCGTCTCGCTTCTCGCCTTGACGCTGTTGTTGCTCGCCTCGACACTCAGGCCAAGATGACCACTATTACCAAATCCATGACCAATATTGTCAAATCCCTCGAGTCTTCTCTTGCCACAGGTATGCTGGCTCATAGGTTTAGTATGTTACATATACGAGACGCCTTTTCTCTTATGCTGCTAGGTTTGATTAAATCCCAAGTTTTAGTATTATATTTGTCAATGGATGGTGTTGCTGATCATTAGTTAAGGTTTAGTTTTGTGAAATTGAGGTTGAATATACACGAACACCACGGTTTGTATTAGTAATTTGTTAAAAGTATGTTAAGATATGAAGACTTTGTTCTTGTGGAAACACATTAAGGGTTCACCTTTCTGTTCTGAGATACAAATCCATTAGTCTCGGTTACATTCTTCTTCTCGTAAGACCATGTATAGCTCGTGTAGACAAGTCTAAGTAGATATATATTATACAATTTGGGTTTGGTTCTTATGTATCTTCTGTTTTGTTCAACAGGCAATCTACAGAAGATGTCAGAGACGATGGATTCATTCGAGAAGCAATTTGTGAACATGGAAGTACAAGCTGAGTTCATGGAAAACGCCATGGCTGGTTCAACATCATTGTCCACTCCAGAAGGTGATGTCAATAGCCTGATGCAGCAGGTAGCAGATGACTATGGTCTTGAAGTCTCAGTGGGACTACCTCAGCCTGCTGGTCATGCCATTCCTACTAAGACAGAGGAGAAGGTCGATGAGGATGATTTGTCCAGGAGACTTGCCGAGCTTAAGGCTAGAGGGTAAAGGAGCTTACCAGCAACCGTGCTTGGATAATTTTCCACTCTGCACAGGATCCTTATCAAGAAAGATGTTATTGCTGTTATCTGCAAAAACATTGCCATGTATGTATAAATTGCTTACTTCAGAATCTGCTTTGTCTCTAACTTTATAATAAAAGTCTTTGTGTGTTTCTAGTTTTTTTTTTTATTTCAGTGATTTGCTTTCCCTTTGAGTTGTGCATTTGGAAGTTTTTTCTCTGTCGCTTTGGGTCTTGTTTACTAAGATGAACATACATTTATCTAAAATCTTTATTCGTAGAGTCTATCATAACATTCTATGCAGATATATCTTTTGAATCTTCTTTCGAAGCTTGTGGATTCATCTTATAGTTGATTTAGGGTGTCATAAATGGAAGCAGATGGAGTAAAGGTACAAGCTGCTCCTACCGTTCATGCCGTGCTCCATTGTCTGAGAAAGTGCAGGGTGTTCCTTGTTCAACTCCACAATGTCCATACACTTGTTTGTTTACTCTTTAAGTTCATTGATCTGGTCACAGGAGTACCACCGTGGACCACTGGACAGTAAATAGCCGCTCACACCAATCAGATACTCATCAGAGTATTGCAGCTTTATCTGCAGATACTCAGTTCATGTTAAAGAAACCAGAGATGGAATCCACATACCTCTGATGTTTTGTTGGCTCCCACACCTCCATGCTTTCCATGTCATGCAGGTTTACCATTCTTATCGTAGACTACCGAGATTGAGTCAATGTAATGATCATATACAAATGTGATCTCACGGACGCCACAATGGATTCCATCATCCCAAATGGTTCCTGCATCTCGTACCCCAGGTCCTACGAATACACTCAAGTTTTAATTACCTTGTTGTTGATCCATGTGTCCGCCCTGCTTGACTACTTGACAGATTACTTTTCTAGAGAAGATGCTAAGGAAGCTGCAATTGACGGAGAACTAGACTCTGTTCTTTGCTGCACCAGAGGCTTCGGCGGGGTGGGGATTGATACAACAAAAGAAACGTGTACTTTAACTTTTGCAATAACGCCTATAAAAAGAGGGCAAAACGACAAAAAACAATGCAACTTCGTGGGAAGGTATTGGATTCCAGAAAGATAAGCCAGCCTTTGATTGTCATACCTTTCTTTCACAGAAGAGCTGGGAAACATTTACATGGAACAAATACCAAAAGCATTCACCGTAGTGCCCAAGATAAGATAAGAAGAATATAGTTTCTAGTGTGTGTTTATACAATACGAAGATGTCCTTAGCTTTCTTTGAAACATTACTAAGTAAGAACAATCTATCAATCATTAAATCTCAGTCCTGCTGTTTACATGACCTATAAACGAAATCCTATACTCTGTTATTACACGAATTGACTCCGAAGAGCCCAATGAATGAATGAACAAACTGTAGAAACACCTGATAGAGAGCTACAGGTGAGAGAGCATATAGCAAACCATTCTGGAAAATGCAATCACACTCGTCCGGAGAATCACTTGAATCTCATTCTCTCTCTCAGCATCTTCAGCCCCATGTACCTGGGATTATGGAATGTTCAAATTTGTTTTTAGTCAGACCAGACAGTAATGACGGATATGCAAAAGAGTATTTATTCACTTTGATAGTTTTCTTTACCTTCCAAGCATCATCAAGGTAGCTTGGGGATTAGTCCCAGGAGAGATATTGAAGGTTGATCCATCTATGATTCTGAGAGAATCAACACCAATGACTTTGAGATCACAGTTCACTACTTTATCCACAACGCAGCCTCCATGGTAGTGCCAGATTGTGCTCACAGTTCGTCTGCAGAAATCTGCCATTATCAGATTATTTGTTTGGTCCAAAGGCAATGGAACTCCAACAAACCTGAACCTACGGCTCCCAAACCATTCCCTGAACATGAAGTCCTGCATAGCTCGGCTCCTGAGTATTTCTCCAATCTTCCTAGTCCCATTGACACATCTATCTAGATCCTGTTGTTCACTGAAGTAATTGAACCTAACAATTGGGTTTATCCTTACATCCGTTGAAGCCAACCTTAGTGAACCAATAGACACTGGACCAAGTATCTTCTCCATTATAGTTGTTACAGGGACGAACAAAGGAGAAGCTGGCGCTCTGATGAAAACAGAATGAATAGGCGAAGCAAATGGAATCACATTGGAAGCAGCCTCTAGAAAAGCCCCATCCTCAGTAATACCCACAACTTGTATCAGTGAGTTTTCCATGGGGAATGGAGGAACAATGGAGATACCATTCCTTGGGTTATCGTACACAAAATCTCCCACATGAGGCAGGTCAAGAGCCACTGGTATCCCCCAAGTCGAAAGATAACTCCTTGGACCAATTCCACTAAGAAATAGTAACTGTGGGCTACCGAGTGAACCAGCTGAAAGAATTACCTCCCCCCTGTCCCGGATCATCGCATGATGATAACGTCCTAGCTGATCACGGTAAACAACTCCAATTGCAGACACATTGGAACCCGAGTCACTTGGTGATGAAGCCAGCAAAACTCTCTCCACACTTGCATAAACTGCAACTCTAATGTTGGAACTTCTTGCATTTCTGAGAAGATCTGCAGAGCTGTGTCTCCGCCCAGCACGATCGAACGTGGACCCTCCTATCTTAGTCCCCACTTTATGCTCCAAGGTGAAGCCATTAAATGGATGGACACCAACCTCAAGCAACGCATCCCTAATCGCAGACTGCCATGTCCTGAGCTGAGGTCTAAACACAATAGCTCTCTCCACCCACTCATAAGACTGATTCACAATATTCAGATCCCACGTGAGACCTGAATTATCGAAGAACTGTTTATCAGCTCGGCTGTAAAATCCGGCATTGATCGCACTGCTTCCTCCAAGAACACGGCCTCTGGCGTTAGGGACTCCTTCCTCAGATATGAAGGACTCAGCCGGTGAGTCAAAGTTGTCAACGTCTGTGAGAGTTCTCAAGAAACCGTCGTGTGACATCAGGTTAGGTCTATTGTACGGAACGCCGCCGCGTTCGAGCAGAAGAACACGAAAAGATTGAGACAGCGTGGTGGCTAGTGGGCATCCCGCCGTCCCTCCTCCGACGATTATGTAGTCGTAGTAATCCTCGGACGCAAAATCAGTAGCGTTCGACACGAATCGCATGAAATTGGGCGCTGCAACGAAGATTTCAACAGTAAAAACAGCAATAAAACAAAAAATTAGGATTAAGCAATTTGGATCTTAGTAGAAAGTCACAAAACATCGATTATCGCTTTCTTTTACACGCGTTCCTCTATTTACTCCAAAAGTAGGTCTCTAAATTACATGCATTCTCTATGAAATCAACGAAAGCTTCAACAAATATATATTCATCGTTAAAGTATACAACTATCAAGCGTAATCCGAGATTCTACAGAAACACTTACGCCGATAACCGCGCGGCCTTGCAATAGACGGAGGAACTACTCCAAGAAGAAGAAGCACAACGAATGCCGTGTACCGATTAAAACAATCGATCCGTTTTCCCATTGTCGCTCTCTGGCGAAAGATTTTCTCAGAGCAGAAAGAAAATTAAATTTTCTTGGGAAAAAGAGAAGAGAAAGAGAGTGGAAGAAGTTTAAAAAAAATTCAGAAATGGCGCTCGTTTTCTGTTATAGTCTTTTAAGCTCTATAACCAATTGACTCCGACATATAAAATATTTACAGCCATCGATTTCATTTACACCATGTCGAGATCGACGGTTATCAAGAGGAGTAATCTTGAGCCCAGCCGCAGTGGATTGTAGCTTTCTACATATCTCACGCCGTTAGCAACAGTCTCTGGACGATAGAATACTGTGGTAACGGTGACGGTTCGGTGACCGCTAATTAAATTCCGGTTCAATCCGGTTATGATAAGATAACAACATTAAAACACGTGTCATGAAGTCGTGCGGATTAGACTGTAGCTAAGTGTTATCACTGACACTTTAACCGTTTAAACGCAGAGAGTGCAAAAATGGCGATGGCTATGGCGATGTTACCGGCACTCTTCTCTTCTCCCTCGATTCTATCCAGCAGAATCAGATGTGCAGCCACCGCCAACAGCGGCGGCTCACTTTCATCTGCTTCTTCTGACTCCGACCCTATGAGAGGTGTCTCCGTTTACAAACCCAAGTCTTACGAGGTTCTGGCTACTGACGCTGCCAATTCTCTTGCTTTCGCTCTTCAAGATTCAAAGTCACGTTTAGAGATTGATTTCCCGTAATTACTTCTCATCTTATGCTTTCTCTGTTGTATAAATTTGTGTTCTGGGTTTCGTAATTACAATGGGTTATATATTACTCTTTTTTGTTCATGTTTAGGCCTTTGCCCAGCAACATTTCTTCGTACAAGGTAATCTTTCTTGTTACCATTGTGAATTAGTTTTAGCTCATTAGTCTAATTGTATTCGACTTGCAAAATTTCGTCTAGGGTTCTTCAGATGAGTTTATTGATGCCAACATACAACTAGCCTTGACTGTTGTCCGGAAACTTCAGGAGAAACTAGAGACCAGAGCTTGCATTGTAATCTATCCCCTCAATTTTATGCGTCCTGCATCCATTATTTCTTTGGTTCTTTTGGCCTATTTATTATCAATTCAAACATGCTTCAGGTTTTTCCTGACAAGCCTGAGAAGCGTAGAGCTGCTCAACGCTTCAAAGTCGCATTTGATTCGGTAGTCTTAGAAACTTTTAGTTTGCTGAATTTTTTATATGTTAGGATTTGCCCTCTGAGATATTGAGCACTTGATGCTTAACAATGGCTTTATTCATCTTTGTTTCAAATCAGGTTGATGGCTTAAGTATTGGTTCTTTAGATGATATACCTGGTAGTGCTGTGACCAATTTCTTTAGGTCCATAAGGAGCACCCTGGACTTTGATTTTGAAGATGAGGATGAAGGTATAGCTGCAACTATACTCTTGTCCTCTACAAATTTACTTTTTCCAAAGGCTTTTTAATACATGGACTCTTGCAATTTTTCATGAAGATCATTTGTTCCTACAGGTTCTTGGGAGCCCAAAGAGCCACCAACCCTTTATATGTTTATAAATTGCAGCACCCGGGAACTCTCTGTTATAGAGAAGTTTGTGGTATTAGACTCCTTTTATCCTGTCACATCTTAACATTAAACTTTGTTTAAATACGTTAACTGGGTAGTCATTTTGAATTTTCTTGTGCCTTATCATTCTATAGCAATCACTAAGTTGGTGGCGTATACTTGCAGGAAACCTTTGCCAGTTCAACCCCAGCTCTTCTGTTTAACCTTGAGCTAGATACCTTACGGTATAACCTCTACTAAGACCTCAATTTTATGCATAATCCCTCTCTGTTTCCTCACTTCCGGTAACAACTGAACTTTAGTGCAGTGCTGACCTAGGGCTACTTGGCTTTCCCACTAAAGATCTGCACTACCGGTTTCTTTCTCAATTTATTCCAGTCTTTTATATTCGAACCAGGGAGTATTCAAAGGTACTTGCCATTTAGGATGATATTTTCTCAGCAGACCTTTCGTAATTGCTTGCATAATTGAATCAGCATAATAGTTGTTTGTGTTGTTTGGCTAAGACAGTGGCAGTGGCACCGTTTGTGTTGAACTACAATGGAGCACTTTTTCGACAATATCCTGGTAAAAGACTATTTATTTTCGGGACCAGAAGTATATATTATATCATTACTGTGCCCATCATTATTGTGACTTCCTTGATTACTTAACATGCTGTGATGGTAGTTTCAATCTTTCTCTCAGATTTGCAGAACCATTTCAATACCCGGCCTGAACTTTTGAGAGTTTTTCTTTATTCATGTCTGATATGAAGAAAAAAAAAACTATGCAGGTCCATGGCAGGTGATGCTTAAACAGTCTGATGGTTCATATGCGTGTGTTGCAGAAAGCCCTAATCGTTTCACGCTGGGTGAAGTATGTATGCCAAAAGTATTTAAGCTTTTGTATGTAGTCGCTTTAACCCAACCTCTGAACAGAAAGGTAACAAGCTTTGATTAATGTCGACGCATACAGACGAAGGAAGAGCTGTTGCGGGTTTTGGGATTGCAAGAAGAGAAAGGAAGCTCACTCGAGTTCCTGCGCAGGGGATACAAGGTTTTGTGCACATTGGTCTAGATTGTGTTTGTCTGTTTCTTGCATTAGCGCAAAGTAGCTTAAATTGGTGTGAAACTGATGATGTTGCAGGCGGCAACTTGGTGGGAAGAGGATGTGGAACTTGAGGAATCTTCTAATTGGCGTAGCTAATTGGTGGCGAAGTCATGGATTCACGGAGTAAGTTTGATAAGTCACTCAAGATTGAGGTATTTACACTTGTATATGTGCAACATTGGTAGAGTGAGTTTGAGAAATGTTAATGAGAATAATAAATGATAGTTTGAAAGTGTTTCTGTCGTTGACCATGAATAGTCAAAGAAAATACTACAAACAAACTATTCTAGGAATTAGAATCTATATTTACTCTTCTTTTCCAACTTTATTAACTTCTTTTGGTAAACAAATCTCCTCTTATTAACGTTGATTTATTTCCATATCTTTTTTTCTAATAATGGCATCTTTTAGATGGATTAATATCAGTTGATACCCTTTAATAAAGTTCTAACCTTTTTCCCTCTTGCCCTGCATTTCAAAATACTAGGGATTTTTCTTGATCTCTAAGTCCAGATGAGAAATCTAGTGTTGTTTGAAATTCTCCTGTTTTTATGTCTCTTTGTCTCAAGCCCCATAAGTTATGTTTCTTGTCTAAACTCAGATGGGTTAACTCTACTCTCGCTTGTGAAACATTTGGAAAAAGTACCATCAGAATTAACTTCAACATGGAAGGCAAACTCATCTAACACAACTCCATGTAACTGGTTTGGTATCATTTGCGATGATTCTAAGAATGTAGTATCTCTAAACATCACCGGTTCAGGTGTTTCAGGCCAATTGGGTCCTGAAATTGGGCAGCTCAAAAGTTTAGAGATTTTGGATATGAGTTCTAACGGTTTCTCTGGAATTATACCATCCAGTTTAGGTAACTGTACTAAACTCATGTATCTGGATTTGTCGGAGAACAGATTTTCTGGTAAGATCCCAGATACTCTGGGTAGCTTGAAGAGCTTAGCGGATTTGTATCTTTACAGCAACTTCCTCACTGGTGAGTTACCCGAATCCTTGTTTCGAATTCCGGCTTTGAATAATCTGCATGTTGAGCATAACAACCTAACCGGTTTTATCCCTCGAAATGTTGGTGAGGCTAAGAAACTTCTTGATCTGCGTTTGTTTGACAATAAGTTTTCTGGTACAATCCCCGAGTCAATTGGAAACTGCAGTAAGCTAGAGATTCTGTATTTGCACAATAACAAATTAGTTGGTTCATTGCCTGAAACTCTCAACCTTCTGGAGAATCTCACTGACCTGTTTGTTGCAAACAACAGCTTAGGAGGAACAGTTAGGTTTGGTTCAACCAAATGCAGGAATCTGTTAACTTTAGATTTGTCATACAATCAATTCGAAGGCAGTGTCCCACCTGAGTTGGGAAATTGCAGTAGCCTTGACGCTTTAGTCATTATAAAAGGCAACTTGTCAGGTACAATACCTTCATCACTGGGTCTGTTAAAGAATCTCACAGTTCTTAACCTTTCAGAGAATCGACTCTCTGAAAGTATCCCCGAAGAGCTCGGAAACTGCACCAACTTGAGCACATTGAAGCTCAATGATAACCAGCTTGGAGGCAGAATACCTAGTGCGTTAGGTAAGCTAAAGAAGTTAGAAAGTCTAGAGCTTTTCGAAAACCGGTTCTCGGGTGAGATTCCTATTGAGATATGGAAGATTCAGAGTCTTACGCAGTTGCTAGTTTATCGAAACAATCTCACAGGACAAATACCAACGGAAATTACCGAACTCAAGAATCTCAAGATCGTTACACTCTTCAACAACAGCTTTTATGGAGCCATACCACCCGGTTTAGGTCTAAACAGCAACCTAGAGATTGTGGATTTCGTGGGTAACAATCTTACAGGAGAGATACCACCAAATCTCTGCCATAGGAAAATGTTGACAGTGTTTAACTTAGGATCAAACCGGCTTCACGGTAGAATTCCAAAAAGTGTTAGTCAGTGCAAGACTCTAAACAGAATCATCCTTAGAGAAAACAACCTTTCAGGTGTTCTTCCGGACTTTTCTGACAATCAAGATCTTTCGTTTCTCGATCTGAATAGCAACAACTTTGAAGGACCAATCCCTCGTAGCCTAGGAAGCTGCAGGAATCTCACTACCATTAATCTGTCTAGAAACAAACTTACTGGACAGATACCTCGAGAACTTGAGAACCTAAGAAACCTTAGGGAATTGAATCTTGGGTTTAACTTATTAAACGGTACGGTTCCTTTGAAGTATAATAACTGGAAAGAGTTGACCACTTTGGTTCTCTCCGGAAACCGGTTTTCAGGGGTAGTTCCGCCGGACCGGCACTCTTAGAGCTAAACAAATCGGCACTTTATTGGTAAAATAATTCTATATACAAAGAAATAAAAATTAGTGGAATTGATTTTTTTCTCTATATTTATACCATTTAATTTGAACATTTATCTTGATAAATTTTGGTTGTGGATTGATTTCAAATGTTACGTAGATAGGTGATTTCTCCTTCGTTAGTTGAGAAAGTTAGTTCTGAGGGGTGCTCGTAGCCTAGTGGCTCGCACCTTTCACCTCGGATTAAAAAAATCGAGTGTTCGATTTCCCGCTCCCGCAAAAAATGTAAAAATCTTGTATGGACCAACTGGGCGATCCGTTGTGCCCGAGACGAAAAAAAAAGTTGAGAAAGTTAGTTCAAATTTTAAGTCTTCATACCATGAAGGAATCCTAAATTGGTTACTTGTTTTGAATTTGTAGCTAGTCTTCCATCTTTTTTCCTTTCATAAATTTTTGTTTAACCATAACCGTTCTATTTTTTAAACAGTAACCATAAAAAATGATTAAAACCATAATCTTTCGCACCTATATATACAACAAATCGTCTTCATTCCTCAGCTGAAAACTTTCTAACTTTTTCAGATTCCTGTGCATAACATAATATATGGACACACATTGGCTTTAGGTTCCATTCTCATGTGTTTGGTAAAATAATAAACACTCTATAGAGTGATTCAGTTATGTATATGAAAGAAAAAAAAAATCGATGTTGGTTTGGCATTAATCGTCGATGTTCTTCATATACTCTTTAGAAAGCTTAGTTTCCATGATGAGTTTTTGCTCCTTTATAAGTGAGTATCCTGATTCCATCAATGCTTCCACTGTTTGCTGTTCACACCATTATCATCATCATCATCAAACAAAACCCTTCATATGATCTTAATTGGAGCCAAAACATGAATCTTTCGCGAGATAGAGATCACCGAGCTTACCTCAGGAGGAATGAATTTAGGAATCTCTACGGTTTTCTTACGTCTGAGAAGAGTTTTGCTTAGAGTCTCTATTCCCCCAGCTTCATCTACCCACTGTTACAACAAATCATTAGCCATTCTCTCCACAAAGATCTAATCGTTATCAGCTGGGTGATGACTGATGACTGAAAGTTACCTTAAGGATAGATCTATCATATGTGCGTGACCTCAAAGCTCCATAGAAGTCAAGTGCTACCTCAAAAGATAGAAAAGTTAAGGAAACTTTTACCTTAGTGTTCCTAATTTGAGATAGTAAATTTTGTACCTTGATTCGGAAACTTATCAACAATGCTTACAACATCTTTCCGCGATATCCCATCCTTCTCGTACATTCTACTAACAATGTTTACGATATCTTCACGTGTCGGCTGCCTTTTAACATACCAAACACTTAAGCTTTTTGACAATAAAGATTCCGAAATTGCGTGAAAAAGTGTAGTGTTATTACCAATAGAACTTCTCCATTCTTCCTTCACGTATCAATGGAGCATACAGTGTAGAGAAATCATTTCCTGTGACAATGAGAGGAACTCTGTTTGTAATATCAGATTCTCTCCATTCTTGTCCTACACTAACCCTTGTAGGATTATCCGCAAGATTCATCAGAGTACCAACAACTATCTGATTGTTCACTGTCATTTGTGTTTCCCCTAAACCCGAGAGCAACAAACACAGTTAAGATCATCTCGCTGAATAGCTGAAAGGTATATTCAATTTTTGACTCTTACCAAATCTACCAAGTCCAGCATCAATATCATTGATCATTAGAACACTCATCTTCCCCTGAATCACAAGCCATCATCAAAATTTATGTTAAAAACAATATAGATTAGAAATGATAAAGAAAGCTCCTAACTTGATTTTGAATGACTTGTGAAGCTGTTCGATAGCGATCACGTATGAGTTTTCCCGGTTCCCCTGTTAGTAGATTAGAAAATATCAACACTTTCGATTGCATAATGGTCACTAAAAGCAACCAGGACAATATAGACGAAAAACAAAAAAAGTCGGAGAAATCACCAGCTCTATCAGATTCCAACTCTCCTGCAGACATTATAATCGGTTCAACTCCCATTGTTTTGAATATAAGTTCGGTCTGAAACGTTTTTCCTTGTCCTTTACCACCCCATATACCTAGGCAGCAATGTTCAAGAGATGGTAGCCCAAATTTCAAAAACTGGATCTAAACAGAGAACAGGAGCCAGGAGGTACTCATTACCTAAGATCAATGGGATTTTTATATTTAGAGAAGGAGCAAGGTAGTTCTTCACAATGTGAACCGCTACAGAAAACAATCCAAAGCCGAAAAGGAAGAAATATCATCACACAATGAATCCAAAGATGATTTCAAAAGTTCCAGAGTTATAGGAGATACTCTAATCTTCACCAAGTCTTAGTTTAACTTACCAACTTTATCCTGTCAAAAAAAGAAGACATGATATATATAAGTTACTTGGTACCAAAACTAGTAGATAATTCATCAAACCCATTACAAGGTTTTAAAACTTTGAACCTAAAAGAATCCAAACAAGAGATAAGCTAAAGAAATCATTCAAATATGTATTTGATTTCTACTAAATCAGATTACAAGAAGAAAGTTACCAAGAACGTTGGAGCTATGTAATAATCTCCTTGAAGATGTTCAAAGGACCTTGTTGCCTTCTGACGATAATCAAACACAATATCAGCTGCAAATCAACAGATATATGATTGATTAGCTCTGCAATTTCTCTTTATCAGAGACAATTTCCAACAATAAAAAGGTTCTTGTAGACTTAACCAATTCCAAAATTTGGGAATTAGAAGAAAAGAGACTTAACAATCTTTCCCAAGGAAGTCTCCGATGAAAACGTCATCGATTACGCCGGATCGTGCTCCGACGGCTATGTTTAAATTATCTGCCTCAGCTCCAAGCCTATAGAGATAATCCTTCCCTTCCGAATCTTTTACTTCCCACGATGACTGCTCCGATAACTTCCGCGGCTTAATTCCTCCGTCGTTAGCTCCATCTCCGGTGGAGAGAGAGGAGGGTTTGGAGCAAGGGATTGAAGAGGGTTTTCTGGGTGAGAGTAAAGTGTTGAATGTGGATTGTAGTTGTGGAAACTTGAAACGCAAGGACATGTTTGCAAGCTCCATTTACATAAAACCCTCAAATCACAAGACAAAAAAAAGTTCCTAGCTTTTTTTCTTTTTAAACTTTGTTGAGAAGATAGGATTTTGAAGAAAAGCCACTTATTCTGAGGATTTCAAAACGTCTTTTGAAAGAAAAAATCGCCATTGTTGTTTAGTAAGCTAACCCACTTATAAATATGTGGTTCTTGAAGACAGACTAGTTTTGGTCGGGTCCCACGTGTTGCTATATTATATTCTATGATTATAAATATGTAGTACACAAAGCAAAGAAGGCCCGTGTGTCTGTCGAGAGGAAATCTTTTCCTAAGGACTTGAATGTCCCCAGTTACTATCCAAATGATAGTCCGGAGTCACTGGAGATCTCTAGCCAGCGGTTCCCCTCGATCCCTCAGACGGGTACATTCCCGATATCCTCTGTTTCTGTCTCGAAAGCAGTATCTCCTTCTAAAAATGGTTCGTCTCCAAAATTGGGTTTGGTGGTTTATCCTAAACCACCCAAATCCAATTAGAGCCCTAACTTGGAGCTGCCAAGGTATAGGAACAACCTCGGCAGTTCAACATCTCACGGAAATACATGGTCGGTATTTCCCGGAGTTAATGTTCCCAAGCGAGACCAAGAATAAAAGGAACTATTTGGAAGGGATACTTGGAGTACTAGGATATCACGATTTACACACGGTGGAACCAGAAGGACTAAGTGGAGGTTTAGCCCTCATGTGGAAGGATTCGGTGGAAGTGAGAGTCCTTGAATCCTCTAATCGTTTAATAGATACTAATGTGGTATGGCAGAAGAAGGAATTCTTTATTACGTTTGTTTATGGTGATCCAATACGGGATCACAGAGATCATGTATGGGAAAAACTAATGAGGATAAGTGTAAGAAGAGTAGGGCCATGGATAATGGCCGGTGACTTCAATGAAATAACCAGCAACAGAGAGAAGATAGGGGGAATTACTCGCTCTGAAGCTTCTTTTAAGCCCTTTCGCTCTATGTTGGAGATTTGTGGAATGATGGACATCCCATTTAAAGGGAATATGTTTTCTTGGTATGGTTGTAGGTACAATGACATTGTCCATTGTCGTTTAGATAGAGCGGTTGCGAATAGAAGATGCCTTGCACTCTTCCCGAAAGCAAATGCTCTATATCTCAAACGCATTGGGTCGGATCATAGCCCCATCTTAATAAACTGTCATGGCAACGAAACCAAGAAATCGTTTGGCTTTCGTTTTGACAAGAGATGGATTGAGAAAGAAGGCTTTGAGAGAGTAATCAAAATGGGTTGGACTGGTGAAGATCACAAGAAGAAGTAGAGGTGGTAGATCGTATTAGCAAATGTCGGAGAGAGATAGCGATTTGGAAAACCCAAAACCGTACCAATTCGGTGATTACGATTGAAGAGACAAAGTCAGCTATTGACGAGCTTACGCATAGAACAACCTTTGATCCAGCAACTTTGAGATCTTTAAACCAGAATCTGAACAAAGCATTACGTGAGGAAGAGATCTTTTGGCACCAAAAGAGCCGAATACAATGGTTAGGTGAAGGAGACCGAAACACCAAATTCTTCCACGTGTCAACCAAATCTCGCCGAGCACAGAACCGGATCCGAAGTATTATTAATAACAAGGGAGAGGAGGTGTTTTCAGAACAAGAAATTGGGGAAGTGGCTGTCTCTTACTTCAATGACATGTTCACCTCGGCAGGAAGACATCTTGACCATTCCTTCTTCGATGATGTAGCACCAAAAGTATCAAATGACCAGAACTTGGAATTGATAAAAGATGCAACAGCAGAAGAAATCTATGATGCAATCACATAAATTAGCGCTTCAAAGGCTCCCGGCCCGGATGGTTTAACCGCCACTATCTTTCATAAATATTGGGGCATAATTGGGGAGGATATGATCCGTATGATCAAGAACTTCTTTGAGAATGATATTTTGGATGTAAGATTGAATCATACAAACATATGTCTAATTCCAAAAATTCAAAAAGCTTCTTCTTTATCACAATTTAGGTCGATTAGCCTATGCAACGTGGCTTATAAAGCTATTGCAAAACTTATGACAAAAATGTTGAGTAATATACTCCCTATAGTCATCTCCGAATCACAAACGGCCTTTGTTAAAGGTAGATTGATTACGGATAATATTCTCATCGCACATGAGGTCATCCATGCGCTAAAAACTAGAATCTCGTGTGCCAAGAACTTCATGGCAATCAAAACGGACATGTCCAAGGCATATGATCGGTTGGAATGAGATTTTGTTGAAAAGGCCTTCATCTCTTTAGGGTTTCATGAGAAATGGGTGAAGTGGATTATGCTCTGTGTAACTTCACCCACATTCTCGGTGCTAATAAATGGACAACCCCATGGAGCCATTCAACCATCCCGAGGTATAAGACAAGGAGACCCAATGTCCCCCTTTATCTTCGTAATTTGCACAGAGATACTTGTCCAAAAACTTCAAAAGGCTGAACTTATGAACAACATTACCGGTGTTAAGATAGCGCCACAAGCGCCGGCGATTTCACATCTCTTATTCGCCGATGATAGTTTGTTCTTTTGCCAAGCCAACGTAGGGGAAGCTAGATCACTTCTCAAAGTAATCTCGGATTATAGCAAAGCTTCGGGACAAGAAGTAAATTGTGCAAAATCAAGCCTTATCTTCGGAAAAAAGATAGAGGAATCGAAGAAACAAGAGCTAAAGTCGATCCTAAATATTCACAACGAAGGAGGTGAAGGACTGTATCTCGGACTGCACGAGTCCTTTACAGGCTCGAGAGTCCATATCTTGAATTCCCTAAAGGAACGACTTCTTAATCGGATCAATGGGTGGCAATACAAATTCCTATCCCAAGCCGGTAAAGAAGTATTCCTAAAGGCCGTTGCAATGGCTTTGCCAACTTATGCAATGTCGTGCTTTCGGATCCCAAAAACGGTATGTGAGAGTCTAACATCAATCATGGCACAATATTGGTGGAAAAATAAGGTACAAGGCAATGGAATCCATTGGATTTCATGGAAGACGATGAGCAAACCAAAGAAAGAAGGCGGTATTGCATTTAAATACCTTGAAGACTTTAATACCGCCTTACTCGGTAAACAATTATGGCGCATGATATCGGAACCAAATTGCTTGTTAGCTCGAATTTATAAAAGTCGGTATTTCGTGGCTCTCAATCCCCTTACGGCTCCCCTTGGCAACCGACCATCATTTGCATGGAGAGGCATTTGGTCGGCTCAAGAACTCCTAAAATTGGGTACAAGGAAGGTTTTTGGCTCTCGGACTAGCCCCGGAATTTGGACGGAGCCATGGCTTCCCTCTTTTCCACCGAGGCCACCTAGAATGCGGAACCAAAACTCAAGCCACAACATACCATTGTGTGTGAATGATATACTTCTACCTAACTCCTCCATGTGGAATATCACATTGATAAACTCTTTTGTACACCATGAGGATGTCTCCCTAATTACATCAGTGTATGTGGGATCAAGGTCAAGGGAAGATTACTACATTTGGAGCCTGGCTAAGAATGGGAAGTACTCGGTAAAATCTGGATATTGGGCGGCTTACCATCTTCTTGATCAATCGGAGGACCACCAGGCGATGATTGGTCCCTCTCTCAATCCTCTGTTTGATGCAATATGGAGATTAGAAACTACCCCCAAAATACGAAACTTCTTATGGAGATGCTTATCTAATTGTATAGCATCAGCCGCCATTCTTAAATACCGGCACTTGAGCAATGATGGAAGGTGTCCTAGGTGTGGTAATGATGAAGAATCAATTAACCACATACTATTCCTCTGTCCATTCGCAAAATCGGTTTGGCAATTAGCTAATTTAGCTCGAGCATTACCTGAGAACGTGAGCTCATCTCTGTATGAGAACTTTTATAATACGCTGGTGAAGAAAGATGAGAACAGACCTGTGGAGAGTTGCGATCGACTAACACCGTGGATACTATGGCGCATATGGAAGGCAAGGAACGACTTTTGCTTCTGTGGAACGGACATACCTCCGGACAAAGCACTGGACATAGCAAAAGAGGATGCAGCGATTTGGGAATCATTGACGAGGAGAAGAAGTGACCACCAAACAACCAGTACAATGAATGGTGAGGCATCTCCACACGGATCGACAGGTGAAGGCCCTCAAGTGGAAGTTAACGATCGTTTTACTTGCTTCGTCGATGGCTCGTGGAAGATGGGTTCTGGAAAAAGCGGACTCGGATGGCTATTATTACGGGGCAACAAATTTTGGAGTTGTGGCGCTTTAGCCATGCCTGACCAAGAGAATGCACTAGTGGTTGAAACTATGGCGCTAAGATGGGCCGTGGACTGCGTGAAGTCAATGAATATCGAATGCGTGGATTTCAAGACAAATGCAAAGAACTTGGTCTCAGCTCTTCGGAACCCGACAGAC
>OVAV01000345.1:0-19926 GCA_900406375.1 Iberis amara | reverse complement strand
CTTGTTGAAAGTGTTGTTCCTCCCTCAGAAAGCTCATTCTTGAATGCGGCTAGTCTAGGCTCGATTCATGCTGATGCAGCACAGAAGATTGCTAGTCCAACCACGGGTAAAGAGGACCTAGTCTCGAGTAATGGTGCAGAACATAAAGATGCAGATACAAAGGATGATGCAGTCTTGGGTAATGATGGAGCCTCTGCTTTGATTGATTCTAAATGGTCGACGGTCCCTCGTACAAGTCGTGCATCTTCCTTGTCCCCTTCCAAACTAGTATATGCTCAATCGTAATGCCAGACCTCTTTTTTTCCATCGCGTTTCTTTGTCTTAGCAGATGCGAAGGAAGATGATCCAGATAAAAGAGGGGAAGATTTCTGAAACTGAGTCAGCATCTACTGCCGAAGTTGCGGGCTCCCAGTATCATACTCGGATGTAGAACAAATAGGCAGATCATATTACTTCCCGCAAATTTATCAAACCAGTGCCGGTGAAACAAAAGTAAAATGTCTCCGTGAGGAGACACTAATGTTATGTCATTATTTTCCTGGAATACGCTAGGCTTCAATAAGACTTGTAAACATCAAATAGTCAAGCACTGACTTCATGCAACAGATCAACAGTTTGGTTGTCTTCTTGAAACCTGGGTTAATCCTAACAATTTTTCTCATATTTTATAGGTTGCGCTTCCAGGATAGAGTGCTATTAAAAATTACTCTGCCCATCGTCTAGGCCATTTTTGGGTTTGCTGGAAGGACGACGTCGTCGTCACGGCTCTTCTTACAACATCTCAACTCATCACTGCACTTGTCACTCCTTTTTCGGGCGATATTATTTTAATTTCATGTGTGTATGCATCCAATTTTCAGGCCGATCGTGTACACCTTTGGAATCATCTCTCAGAAAGTCGCTGGCTATATGGCAATAGGCAGGTCCCTTGGATCATTCTCGGCGGCTTCAATGAAATATTATCTTCGACGAATCACTCTTCCTCACACTCCACTTTTAATCACCTGGGAATGCTTTAGTTTCAAGATTTTGTTCATCGCTGTGATCTGGTCGATCTTGCTTACGTCGGTCCGCGTTTTACTTGGTGGAACCATCGATCAGATGACCTTATCGGGAAAAAGCTTGACTGTGCTCTGATTAATGAAACATGGGCTACATCCTACCCTAGATCATATGCAGTGTTTGAAGCCAATGGGGTCTCAGACCATGCGCATTGTGTTATCCACTTCTCAGCTCCTACCACCTCTCTATGTAAACCTTTCAAGTTTAATAACTTTATTATTGATCACTCATCTTTTTTGTAGGTACTAGGTGCCGTCTGGTCGTCCCAGTGGGCGTTGTATCACTCTAGAGTAGGCTAAGACTACTCAATGTCTGTCTCAAAGCGCTCATGACCATCTTTGTGCTTGCCAGGCTGATACTCTTTCCAACCCGACTACCGATACCTTTTGCTGATGAGGCTGCGGCTGCGAGACAATGGGCTTTTTGGCAGGTTCAGAGGAGCAGCTTTATCTTTAAAAATCTCTCATCACGTGGCTAATACATGGGATAATAATACTGGTTTTTTCCAACGAATTGCAAATAATGCGCTTCTCGCAATACCATCTGCCATTTGGTCCTTCCTTCGGGCGATGTTATCTCTTATCTCCCTTCTATAAAGATGCAACGGTTCAACATTTTAAAAGCTTCCTTCAAACGGTTGATGATATCACTCCCTTGCCCTCAACGATGCTACAAGACTTGCTACCTTATCATTGCTCTGACACTATTGCTCACTTACCCATGCGATCAGTTACAACTACTGAGATCCAAAACACTCTCTTCTCCATGCCGCCAAACAAAGCTCCAGGTCCGGATGGTTACACATCAGAGTTTTTTAAAGCTGCCTGGCCAGTGGTTGGTAATGACTTTGTTGTTGCGGCTCAATCTTTCTTTCTTTTTGGCTTCCTTTGATACCAAAAGGTACGGACCCTCAAATCTTGAAAGACTATAGACCCATCTCTTGTTTCATTGTTATCTACAAGGTTATCTCCAAGATTCTTTCCAATCGTCTAAAGACATCCCTCACGGACCTCATAGAACCCAATTAGAGTGCTTTTGTGAAGGAGCGTTTACTTCTCGAGAATGTCCTGTTAGCAAACGAGATTGTCAAAGATTACCACAAGTCGCATGTCTCATCATGCTGTTGAAGCTGGATATTTCCAAAGCATTCGACACAATTAGTTGGGATTTTATTGAATCTGTCCTGCATGTCATGGGGTACATCCATTGGATTCATCTTTGTCTATCCATTGCCACCTTCTCCATCTCTATAAATGGACAACCAGCGGGATACTTCCCTAGTGCTCGTCGCATTCGTCAAGGTTGTACTCTTTTCCCTTATTTGTATGTCAAAGCTACTAATGTCTTGTCAAAACTTTTAAATGCAACTGCAGCTTCTGGTATCTTTGGTTATCACCCTCATTGCAAGGATCTAGTTCTTACTCAACTATGCTTCGCGGATGAAATCCTCATTTTCTCTGATGGACAACTATCTTCCATTCATTGAATTCTTCAAGTTATGAACACCTTGGGCGATGCATCTGGCCTCTACGTGAATCTCAGCAAGTTCTCGATTTTTCTGAATGCATCACCCTCACCGCTTCTTTAGGAAATTATTGACCATTATAGCTTTCAATGTGACGTCCTTCCGATCCATTACATGGGTCTTCCATTGACGACCAAGCGTTGGACTTCATCTGACTATTCGCCACTCATATGTCCCTACTCCTACACGACCTAGTCGTCTAAACTTCTCTCCTTTGTGGGTTGTCTTTAGCTCATAAAGTTAGTGATAGTGAGCACGATCAGCTTCTGGAAATATGCTTTCCGTTTACCTAAACAGTGTCTCCAAGATCTGAACAACCTCTGTAGCAACTTCTTATGATCGGGCTCTGCCTCAAACCATACTTCGTCTAAGGTGAGTTGTAGTGATGTTTGCGACCGCGTTCCCAAGGGGGTCTTTGGATACGTAGGTTTGAGGATACAGCTGCAGTATTCTCTCTATCTCTCATATGATGCCTTCACTCCAAGCCATCCTTTTGGGCGGCTTAGACTAGGCATTACCTGCTTAGGCACTCTACCTTCTGAGATATGCCACTCACTACTCGAGGTTCTTGGGTGTGGCGTAAATTTCTTAAGATACAACCTCTAGCAGCGCAATTCCTTAGGTCTAAAAAACTCTTTTTGGTTCGATTGTTGGTCCTCTTTGGGCCCTTTGTTCGATGCTTTAGGTGAGAAAGGTATTCGAGAATTTGGGATACCCCACTATGCTACCGTAGCGGAATCTGCCACCCCACCCGCTGGCGTTTACGGTGGCCTATGCTAACAGATCTTCAGCCCATCTACGATCATCTTATCGACCTAGCCTTGCCCACACGTCACGTGGGTTCCGACACGCCTCAATGGCGTCATGCTCCAAATCAATACAAAGCATCCTTCTCCGCTTCGGCCACATGAAACCAGCTAAGGCCTATTGCCCTTGCTCTTACTTCGACATCCATTATATGGTTCTCCCAATGTATTCCCCGTTATGCCTTTATTTGTTGGCTTGTTGTTCTTGACAGGTTATCTACGGGAAAGAGAATGCGTATTTGGGGAACAGTTCAGCCATGCTTTCTTTGAGGGGAGCCTAATGAAACACGCGATCATCTCTTCTTCACTTGTCTCTACTCCTACACGATCTAGTCGGACTTAGCTACTCCACTTCTCCATCGGCACTCCACGCCGGATTGGGAGGCTACTCTAGCTTCTCTTCGGCGTTGAACGATTCCAAGGATTGACGCAATTTGCTCAAGCTTCGTCTCCAAGCCACTATCTACTATATCTGCAAGAGCGTAATGGACGATGCCATGCTCGACCTTGCCGGCCAGCTCATCAGTTGCAAGCTCTCAACGCCCGTACCATTCAAGATCGTATCTCTAGCCTTGCCTATCCTTCCACCTCTCCTTTTGCCAGCCTTTCGATCGCTAGCATATGTTGCATCCCGAATAACACTATTATTCAACACACTTTTTTATGGTTGTCCAGCTCATTTTGTTTCTCAACGGTTTCTGGTGTTTACTGGATGTACTCTTTTTTCTGTATCTAGTTTTATCCCACATGATTTTCTAGATACAGGTTTTAACGATGCACCCATGAACACAACCTCTTGAATCGTTGAGCCGTTTTGCTTTTTTCCTATTTGACTAAACCATTCTTTTGTAAATAAATTTGATTAATAAATTTAAAATTTAATCAAAAAATTGCTAAAATTATTTATTGGCTAATAATTGTTTCACTCTGTACTTTTTATAATTTTTTTTTATAGTATAGGGTTTTAAGTTATGAGACCTAAAAATGGAGAATATGATCAAAATAAGTTAAAACAAGATCTAATCTGTTTGAATAATGTTTTAATTTTCAAATGCCATTACTAAATCTACTAGATATTATTATGTACATTATGTTTTTTTACAACATCTATCGCCATAAATTATATAAAACAACCAATAATCGCCTTGTTCATGAAATACCATTAAGAAATAGTTCTTGAGTTTTTTTTCCTTAACTTCATATCGACTATACATATAATATTAGAGTACTCATGAAGACGTTTATGTATTTAGGAAAAGTTTTAAAATCCAGTTTTGTGTAATAACCTAAAAATAATAATTAATATATAACCTTTCAATAAAATAGATATTGCTATTATTTTCGTATATAGAAGACAAGAAACATAATTCCGATGTTTGATTCAATATAAAACACTTGCCTGAGATATTGCTTCTGGATTTGTAAGAAATATGAACCAGGTTTTTTTATT
Source organism: Iberis amara (assembly GCA_900406375.1). Classification (NCBI taxonomy): domain Eukaryota; kingdom Viridiplantae; phylum Streptophyta; class Magnoliopsida; order Brassicales; family Brassicaceae; genus Iberis; species Iberis amara. Next base: position 15,083 of record OVAV01000345.1, on the reverse strand, counting down.
TTTAGAGAGATGATTGAGTAAGAGTTCAAGTTTCCACCTTATAACTTAGTTTCTGATATTGAAAAAGTATATATGGTCTTATCATTACAACTTTTCATGTAATACATTTTAATATGTATTGAAAAATATTTTTTTTTTTTAATGAAAGTAATTTACAACAAAAGATGTAGGGTTTTCATCGATTGTCAAATTATATTATACGAATACAAAATAGTGTTTCGTTCACTACATGCTTTTTTTTCTCTTTTATTGATTTTAGGGTTTAGGTCATGAACCCTATAGTTGAGAATGTGACCAATTGTATGAACTGTATCTTTCTAAATTTGGGAATATATTCTGTATATTTGTATTTTTGTTTCCCAAATTTCAAATATTCTGTATTCATATACTATAATTTAGCATTTTATTTAATATGTACAAGAAAACGCATTTTCAATATACATAAATATATGAATTGTATCTGAAGAATAATGTTCTTAAACTCAAGATTCAAGTTCTGTTTTCTAAGTGTAGGAAACACTCTCTCTCAGGCAAAGGGTTTAGTCAATTTTTCGGTTCAATTTAAGTTCTAATCGGTATAAGCTGAAATAAAGCTAAGCCGAGTTTGTTATGTTGGTTAAGGGGTAGTTAGGATTAGTTGTTCTTATTCTTCCTCTCATAAAAGCAAAGCAGAAGTGATCTAGAGATCACATAAGAGAGAGAGAGAGAGGAATCAAGAGAATCTATAACAAGATTGGATAAGCTCGGTGTTGAGCTTGAGTTAGTGGATTCCAGAGTAAACATCCGATGAGACGTAGGGATACAATCCCGAACTCGTATAAATCTCTCTGTCTTTTTTTTAGCTTTCTTGGTGCACTCGAAAGATTCAAATCGGTGAAGAGTTTTGGGATTAAGCCATAGTTAATCCGCATAAATTGGTATCAGAGCCATCTCAGAGTCGCAACAAGAAATTCACATCAAGTTTCATCAAGATCGCATCGTGATGTCGATTTCAAGAATCAAAGTGGACAGGTTTGATGGATCGAGAGATTTCTTACTATGGAAGCGAAGAATGTACGCAAACCTGAGCGTCTTAGGACTCGAGGATGTGTTAATAGAGAAAGAAGATGATCAATCAACGTGTAAAGAATAGGAAACAGATCCAGAGAAGTTGGAGAAATTGACAGATGCAGAAGAAGCAAGAAAGGAGAGGTGTGAGAAGGCGATGAATCTCATACTATTGAGCGTTGGTGACCATGTACTAAGGAAGATCAAAAAGTGCAAAACAGCAGCAGAAACTTGGTCTATATTAGAAAGACTATACATGTCAAAATCACTACCAAATCGGGTACATTCACAGCTCAAGCTCTATTCATTCAAGATGCAAGAGAATAAAACCATAGATGATAGTATTAATGATTTCCTGAAACTAATTGGGGATCTAAGTCATCTGTCAATTGAAGTTCAAGAAGAAGTTCAAGCAATCTTGTTGCTCAATGCATTACCATCAAGATATGATACTTCGTTAGAGGAAGATCAGAAACCAAAAACTCTCAAGGTAACAAGAAAAAAAGGTAAAAGCAGGTCCAATTCAAGAGAAGGCAAAAAAATGTGTTGGATTTGTGGAAAAGAAAGCCATTACAAGAAGCAATGTTACAAGTGGTTAAAGAGGAACAAGCACAAGATTCAGTCTCAAGATAAAGGTGAGTCATCACACGCAAAGGATGATGCAAATGACCTGGTAGGTTTAGTAGCATCAGAGGTAAATTCAACTCAAGAGTCAATAAACAAAGATGAATGGGTATTAGATACTGAATGCTCATTTCATATGACCTCAAGAAAGGAGCTATTTCTGGAGCTAAATGAAGATGCTTCAGGCAAAGTGAAGATGGCCAACAGTTCAATGTCTAGTGTAAGAGGCATATGTTCTATCATGTTTGAAAATGAAGATGGAACAACATTCTTGCTCAAGGATGTCATGTATATGCCAGAAATCCCAAGAAATCTGATATCATTGGGAACCTTGGAGCTCAAAGGCTGTGAGATTCATGGAGGAAATGGTCGTCTCAAGGTAGTTAAAGGATGCACAATCATCATGAAAGGGAAAAGGATAAGCAATGACACAATCTACATTCTACAAGGAAGGGCAAAGGTTTCAGGGAACTGTGCTGCAGCAACAAAAACAAATTCCGACACATAACAAGATAGCACAAGGCTTTGGCATAACAGACTTGGTCACATAGGGCATAAAGGTTTAGAGATTCTCAACAAGAAAGGATGTTTTAGCTCAGAAAAGGTTATGCACAAAAGGAATGTGTAGATTACAGAGAAATCTTTGCACCAATGGTCAAGCACGTCTCTATAAGGTCACTTTTATCTGTTGTAACACATTTTGACATGGAGCTGCAACAACTAGATGTAAAGACATCATTTCTACACGGGTTTCTTGAAGAAAAGATTTATATGGAGCAGCCTGAAGGGTATATAAGCAAGAAATATCTTCAGAAGGTTAACTTGTTAAAAAGGTCTTTGTATAGGCTTAAACAGCCACAAAGACAATGGACCACAAGGTTCAATGACTTCATGACTTCACAAGGATGTAAGAGAAGCTGTTTTGACAATTGTGTCTACCACAAAGAAAGGAGGAAGAATAAATGTATCTTCTTGCTCTTATATGTTGATGATATACTAATAGCATCACAAGATAAGAAACAAGTGGATGATCTTAAGGCTCTTCTAAGTACATAATTTGAAATGAAGGATTTAGGTAAAGCAAAGAAGGTCTTGGGAATGGTAACTGAGAGGGATAGAAGTAAAGGAACACTCACAATCTCTCAAGAGGGGTATCTACTAAAGGTTTTGGGGAGCTACAAGATGGATCATGCTAAGGAAGTGTCTACACTAAGGGGGATACATTTTAAACTAAGAGTTGCTACTGAAAGACAATTGCAAGAACAGATTGAAGTAATGAAAAGTGTGCCTTATCAGAATGCGGTGGGGAGTTTGATGTACTCCATGATAGGAACAAGGCCATATCTAGCATATTCAGTAGGATTGGTCTGTAGATACATGAGTAAACCTATAAAGGAACATTGGCAGGCTGTCAAGTGGATCTTAAGATACATCAAAGGTTCACTGGATTTGAAGTTGAGTTACAAGGCATAAGGTGATTTCATCATGAGAGGGTATTGTGATTCAGACTTCGCATGAGATAATAAGAGAAGATCAACAACATGCATAGTGTTTACAGTAGGTGGAAATCCAGTGAGCTGGAAGTCAAGTCTGCAGAGGATAGTAGCATTGTCTACAACCGAAGCAGAGTATGTAGCCATGACTGAGGCAGAAAAAGAAGCAGTTTGGCTCAAAAGGTTAATGGAGGAGCTTGGTTTTGTTCAAGACTCAGTGAGTATATACTGTGATTCACAGAGTGAAATTGCATTAGCTAAGAATGCGATATATCACAAGAGAACAAAACATATGGCAGAAAAGTTCAATTTCATTAGAAAGTTAATTGCAAAAGGGTGTATCAAGTTAATTGTAATCCAGCTGACATATTCACAAAAGTACTTCCAGTAGGTAAGTTCAGGGATGCTTTGAGTTATTTTCGATTAAAGAGTGCCTAAGTCAGTCAAGACAAGAGAAGAAATTGTGTGGGTTTACGTGGAAGATAAGAAAGTGTGTGGGTTTACACATAAGCTCTAAAGATTGGAAATGATCTGTAGAGGATGAGTAAGTTTACTCATATATCCGGAAGTAGGAATCCAAGGTGAGCTAACTCAGGGTTATCAAGAGGAGTTTAAGATCAAGGTGGAGAATTGAAGAATAATGTTCTTAAACTCAAGATTCAAGTTCTGTTTTCTAAGTGTAGAAAACACTCTTTCTCAGGCAAAGAGTTTAGTCAATTTTTTAGTTCAATTTAAGTTGTAATCGGTATAAGCTGAAATATAGATAAACCGAGTTTGTTATGTTGGTTAAGGGGTAGTTAGGATTAGTTGTTCTTCTCTTCCTCTTATAAAAGCAGAGTAACAGAGAAGTGATCTAAAGATCACATAAGAAAGAGAGAGAGGAATCAAGAGAATCTATAATTTATGTAAATCATAACTTAATGGCATATATAATATATATTACATAATGTTTTTTTATTTGTGATCCGTGATTTGTGTAAATTATTTTTTTAAAGTAAATTTTATGTGATAATGTCATCTTATTAATGAATGACATATTAAAAATAATTAAATTATGTAGTAGTTCTACTCGACTTTTCAGTTTCACTTTTGAAAAGTAACCAGACTTTATTGAATCTATAAATAGGTTTTAGTCTATATACAACTTTGGAATTTATTTGTGTTTTATTGTTTTGTATTTTTTAAACATTGAAAATAATTCGTTTTCGTTCAAAAAAATTTCAAGAATACGATACACTCTCACAAATATATTATTGTTTTATAAAATATAAATTTTGTAGAAAGTAAAAATAAAATATGATTTCTAATTTATATTTATAAAATATTATGGAAAAATTTTAAATTATTATTGGCAATAATTTTGATCCTGAATAACAATATCATCCTAAGAAAACTATATTTGATGATATTCCAAATTATTAGAAATCATACAACAACAAAACCGGTTTAAAATATATAAAAAATATGAACATGCAGTGTAAAATATCACAAGAAGATTCCACAATAAGGAGTGATTTTTTTCATGCGATGTCATTTCCAGTAAAAGTTATAAAATTGTTTGGAATCGAGAGTTTTCTTCTAACAAAGTAAATTATTTTTCAAATCCGAACCGAAGACAATTATTTTAAGGTATGTTCAAGTTATATAAGTGAACTGGAGCTTCTAACTCTGGTGGTAAAAGGTTCACGACTGTGAGTTCCACTATCTGGGTTCGAATCCCGACCACCATCAATTAAAATGGGATGAATTTCGATAGCCCTCCTGGATACCTTCGGTGACTGCGGACGCTTTGGGTCTAGTCGGAGACCTTCGGGGCTCCGGATACCAGGGTCATCAAAAAAAAAGTTATATAAGTGAAAGTAGATTTAAGAAAAACGTACATGTTTATCTTCTGCGGAGAAGATGAATGAGAGGGTATTTTTTAGGGTTAGAGAAAAGAACGAGTGAGAATTGATGATTTGTTAAAATATTTATATAAGCTAAGTAAAGACACTTAAATTTTTAATAGCTGTGTGAAACAAAAGTAAAAAACGGTTCGTATTCTTAACTGTTAGTTTTGTTTTCTCGGTTAATGTTTTATTAATAACTATATTTTTAATTATTATATCTTTAGTTCTTAAACTATATATTAGATATTAGATGATTATTTGTAGTAGGATGGTAACGCTTTCTAAAATAAAAAGATATTAACTCTCCCTATTTTAATTATATTTAATATATTATTAATAACTAGATATATTATAAACATGTAAATTTTAATGTAAATAAACTACTATTATTTAACTAAATCTTTTTGAATTACTATTCTATTTTCTTTCCAAGTTTTCACGAAAATTCTATATATTTGAAATCTAGATCTGAACGAATATCATATATATGAAGGTATTATGGCAACTTCCTTAAATAAGTTTTAAAATTATTTCTTTATAATTCGCTAAATCGTTATTATAATCTTTAATGTGTGTGATATTAATTTTAGAATGATTCGATTAATAAAATTTATTAACTGTTTTAAATTACCTTATAGTTTATGTATCTTCAAATCGCATTTGTTCAACAATATTTCCTCCATCACAATCAATAATTGATCTCGAACAATGTCCAGGAAAACATTGAAAATGAAGTTTCAAGTAGCATCTCATCTAAAACAAAACGGAAGTAATTTTCTTACATGAATGATAACGAATCACTTTCTTAAGATCCTCCAAACCAAAATTATGCACATAATCGATGTATTTTTGGTGATTTGACGAATATTAATTCGTCCCAAAGGAGCTTCTCTCAAAAAAATTGTGTTTTAAGAAATTTTAATTTTCAAACTATCAATGATATCTGGTTGTAAGTTATCTCTATTCTATATACATCTATTAATTTTTAAAAGTATAAATATAACGAAGTTATATTATTTTGATTATGTAGCATTATATAATGAAGATGTTCGTTCTATTACTAAAAGATCCAAGAAGAAATTGGTTTCAAAAAGTATGATTATTTGTTTCCAAAATATTATTTTTAATTAATTGTGAATGTGTATATTGATTATAATATTCATTTTCTCATTTTCGTAGACACACAATCAACTATTTCACAGTTGCTCAAAGCAACTCCAATCATTTTGTACCTACTTTTTGTAGTGGTTCTGACAATAACAAATATAATTCTTTCTGGTGTAGAAGATGTTGATCAAAAATATCTAAATTCTACAGGTCTAACTACTATGTTCCATTTTATTTTTACTGATTAAAAAGGACAAATTATTTTATATTATAGAAAAATAATTTAAAAAATGTGTAGGTGATAAAGATTACGGATTTAAAGGACATAATTTTGAATGTAGTAGCATTGATACAATAATATCATCAGAAGATCCTGAAGATAATTATCAAGTTTCATCTTTCAATGTACGAATAAAAATGTTAGCTAATATATTTAAAGATATATTTACAAATCCGACATTCAATTCTAAAACATCAGTGTCAACAAAGAGTGGTATGTTTCATATTCATTATATATTGTTATTATTTAATTATAGAACAATAAGCACTGTTGAAAAATGTTTTATCAATTATTGTAGATTACAATGATCATGTTGATCCTTCATACAAGTGTGACAAATGTGGTGCAATGTTTTGGTACGATGAAATGATTAATTAAAGGAAAATTTTAAAGAAGCTGATATTTGCAATGTGTTGTCTTCAAGTCACAGTGAAGTTACCAGTTTTAACTATCTCACCTGAACTTTTGCAATCTTTGATAGATGGTGATGATGAGAATAGTAAAAAGTTTATAGAAAATATCAGACATGGTTTTTGCATTTACCTTTCTGCGAGGTAACATTTCTTATTCTTCTCGTAATTGTCGTGGTCCTCAAATGTTTCAAATACAAGGTGCAAATTATCATTTGATGGGAAGCTTAAAACCAGAAGATGGTGAATTTTCTAAATTTTCAAAGCTTTATATTGTTGATATTGAGAATAAAGTTGAAAACAAGGCTAATATATTGAGCTATATCTTTAACTTGGTAACTACATTTAACTACATTATATTATTTTTACAAACTTATATTTTTTTCTATAGCAAAGGAAAAAAGCCTTTTAATAAAGGAAAATCCAAACTTAAAAAAGAAGTGATTGAAGCAATTATGAAGATGTTGGAAAGCATAAATCCTTATGTCAAAAATTTCCGATATGCAAAAGATCGAGTGGGTTCAAATGATAATTAAAAATTCAATATGAAGATTATTGCTGACCGAAATGGAAAAGATGGTACGACTTATAACATACCTGTTGTTCATGAAGTTGATGCATTGATTCCTGGAGATTTTCAATGTGAAATGCCTAAAAGAGATATAGTAATTGAAGAAAAGTCTGGTAGACTTCATAGAATCAATGAAATACATCATTCTTATTTGGCATTACAGTATCCTTTGCTATTCTCTTACGGTGAAGATGGTTTTAGATTAGGAATTAAATAAGGTTTTACCGATGTCAACCAAAAAAAGAATGTGAAGTATATAACAATGCGAGAGTTTTTTGCTTTTCGTATTCAAGAGAAGAAGAATGAAAGGCATACTCTTTTATAGAGTAGACGTCTTTTTCAGCAATTTTTGGTTGATGAATATACTATGATTGAGTCACATAGGCTTCTATATAAGACTCAATCATTCGACGTTACGTGTTGCTCATTTTGATACCATAAAAGAAGCATCAAATAATGGTAATAGAAACCTTAATGAACAAGGCAATCAAAATAATCTTCCAACTTCATTCACTAGTGGTCCAAGTTATAAACAACAATGTTATTATGACGCTATGGCCACTTGCAAACATTTTGGTTTCCCGAATCTCTTCATTACTTTCACGTGTAATCCAAAATGGCCATAGATTAGAAGGTATCTTGAAAAAAATATATTAAAATATGGAGATCGACCAGATATTGTTTGCCGTATTTTTAAGCATAATGAGTCACTAAAAGATTTAACCGAAAAAGAAACATTTTGGGGGAAACGGTCTAAGTTAAATAAGATTAATCATTCTCATATATTTTTTTTATAACTATTACAGCTATGTATAGTGTGAAATTTCAGAAAAGAGGTGTACCGCATACTCATATTTTTCTTTTTATCCATTCAAGATGTAAATTTCTATCTTCTGATGACATCGACAAAGTTATATGTGCTGAAATTCCTGATAAATATGAAGAACCAGAACTCTATGAAGTAGTAAAATACTCTATGATTCATGGACCATGTGGCGTAGCCAACCCTAAATCAATTGACAATGATGGTTTTCCAGTGTATAAAAGATGAGATACATGCAACTTTGTTGAAAAAATGGTATTAAGTGTGACAATAGATATGTTGTACCATATAACAAAGATTTATTTGTTAGATATCAGGCACATATTAATATGGAATGGTGCAACCAAACAAGATCTATCAAATACTTATTTAAGTATATGAACAAAGGTCTTGATTTTCTCTCTGTTTTTGTTGAGCCGGGAAATGGTTCTAATGTCAATGATAACAACGATGGTAATGTCAAGGAAAAAAAGAAGAATGAAATCAAAGACTACTTTGATTGTAGGTAAATATATAATTTTAATTTTTATGTATTATTCAAAACGAAAATAGACATAACTATATAACTAATCAATATTGTTTGTAGATATGTTTCAGCATCTGAAGCTGTTTGGAGAATATTCATATTTCCGATTCACTTTCGAACAACACCAGTAATGAAGTTGTCCTTTCATTTTCCAGCAAAGCAACTAATATTTTTCAAGGATCATGATGAATTTGAAGAAATTTTAAATAGGAAATCCATTGAAAATTCTCAATTTTTAGCTTTGTTCGAGTTGAATAAAATGAATGAGTTAGCAAGAAAGCTTACATATGCATAAATACATGGTTATTTCACTTGGGATAACAAAAACAAGAAGTTCAAGTCATGCTTAAGAAATGGTCTTGCTATTGGTAGGATAGATTATGTTCACGTAATGTTGAAGAAGGTTATTTTCAGAGAGTTCTTCTCAACATTGTCAAAGGTCTTACTTCATTTGAAGACCTCAAAACATATAGAAACGTTGTTTATCCGATGTTTAAAGAAGCATGTTATGCATGCGGTATTTTGGAGGATGATAAGGTGTATATTGATAGCATAATTACTGCTAGCCTATGGTCTTTTGGAGATCATTTGCGTAATTTTTTTTTTTTTTGAAATCATGCTTTTAACCAAATGTCTATCAAAGCCAGAGTATGTTTGAGATCAAACTTGGAAGATTTTGTCCGAAGATATTGAGAGAAAGAAATAAGTACTATAAAACAATTCAGGTAATTACCTTTTATCATTATTATTTTTTAAAAATGTTTTTTATTCTAAAATATCTAATATTAAATTAAATGTTTTCTTAAATTAAATGATAAGAGAAGAAGAATTATACATTACTTGAGATAGAATAATTTTTTATTGAGAAATGGAAGTTCGCTAGAATCTTCTGAAACGATGCCTCAACCAAATCAAGAAGGTACAAATCACTCTAATCGTTATATCATTGATGAAAGGAATTATGATAGAGAGAAGTTAAGACAACAACATGATGAGTGGATTGAATTGTTTACACCAGAGAAAAAACAAATATATGACGAGATTATTGGTGCTATTACAAATGATTTAGGTGGAGTTTTTTTTGTTTATGGTTTTGGTGGAACTAGTAAAACATTTATGTGGAAAACACTCTCAGCAGCTACTAGGTGTAGAGGAGACATCGTTTTCAAAGTTGCTTCTAACGGAATTGCTTTCTTATTGTTAGAAAGTGATAGGACTGCACATTCTAGGTTTGGAATTCCAATAAACCTGGATGATTTTACTACATGTTCAATGAGTCGAGGATCAAAACTTACTGAATTAGTAAGAGCAGCATCGCTAATTATATGGGATAAAACTTCAATGATGAGTAGGTATTTTTTTGAATCTTTGGACAGGAGTTTGACTGATATTTTCGGTAAAGTAGATAATAAACCTTTTGATGGAAAGGTGGTTGTATTCAGAGGTGATTTTTGACAAGTTTTTTCGGTAATTAATGGAGCTGGTAGGACAGATATAGTTTTATCATCTTTAAACGCATTATATATTTGGGATCACTGGAAAGTCCTTGAGTTGACTAAGAATATGTGTCTTTGTTCAAATATTTTAAGTGTTGTTGATGCTAAGGATATTAAAGAGTTTTCCGATTGGATATTGGATGTAGGTGATGGAAACGTCAGTGAGCCTAATGAAACAATAAGTACACATATTTATGGTGATCCAAAGTTGTTACAAGTAACTAATGATCCAAAAAATTCCAAGCAAGAGCAATATTATGTCCAACTAATGAAGATGTCGACATGATAAATGAGCGAATGCTTGATAAGTTGATTGGTAAGTTGAGTGTTTAGCATATAAACTATGTTGTATATATTTATACCATTTTTATATATACATTAACTAAAATATATTATTTACTTACTACAGGTGATGAGATGATCTACTTAAGTGAATAAAGTATAGATTCTACTAATGAAGTTTCGATTAAAAGTCTTATTTTTACTCCATACTTTTTACATAGTATAAAAGTCTCAGGTTTTTCAAAACATTCATTACGTCTGAAAATTAGTACTCCAATCATATTGCTAAGAAATTTAGATCCTAAAGATGGTTTATGCAATGGTACTCGGCTTCAAGTAACACAAATGGTTAATCATGTTTTACAAACTAGAGTTATAACAAGATATCGAGTAGGAGATATTATTTTTATTCCTAAGGTTTTTATCACACCGTCATACACTAAACTACCTTTCAAAATGAGGCGTAGACAATTTCCAATCACAGTTGCTTTTGCTATGACTATTAATAAGAGTCAAGGACAATCACTAAAACAAATGAGCCTTTTCTTGCCAAGACCTGTGTTTTCTCATGGACAATTGTATGAAGAAGGTAAACCATTAATGAAGACAATGAATGTAGTATTCAAAGATGTCTTTCACAATCTATAGTATGAATGTGGCTTTCTGAATATTTTTCTTTTGTGTGTTTCAATACAATTTCCATATTATTTTCATGACTGTTATTTATTATATATTTTTATTTTTATTATTTCTGGAAAAAAACTAAATGAACATAAAAAATTATCCAAAAACAAAAACCTTAAGGAAAAAGAACGTTAGTCTGCTCCACCAATTAAAACGAATTAAAAAAATATTAAAAAGACACAAAATCAATATAAAAAATAATATTTATTCTCGCGCAATCGCTGGTTATGATCTAGTTTACTACAAAAAGGTGTGATTTTATTTTTAGATTAAGTTTGACCCGATTATTTGTTTCATAAATTTTTGAATTTTGACATGTTATTATGAAACCTTGACATTACAATTTACTACGGATTTATATTTTGGGTTGGATTTAACTCGCTTATTTATTTACTTATAAAATATATTATCACCTCAACAATATATAATTATTACGTACCGCAGAGAATGGTTAGCAAACAAGTTCATTATGCATGATGTTGAGGATTAGAACATCATTATATATCTTTTTGTTCCACAAAATTTTTCATGAATTTTTGAATTTCAAAATTTTTTATAGAACCTTAATAATACATTTTTATGTATTTTTAAACTTGGGTAAAAAATTGAATTGTGATTTCTGATAATTAAAATTATACAATCTATTTGGGATAATAAATTTCTATATCTAAACCATTTTAAAAGATATATTTCTAACTCATCCATTTACTAATTATTTTAATATAATCAATATTTATTTACATAAACGTGAAAGTTATAATAGGTATATTCACAAAATATATTTGATTTAATTGAACTGATTATCCTATATGATTAGAAAAAAAACACTTTAACATATATAAATCTATAACAGTTAATAAAATATTCCATAATCTAAAAAAACTAAAATATGTTACTATTACATAAAATATTCTTATAATTGTTCCATGTTAATTTAAGAAACTTCAAATAATGAGTATATTTATAAAATCTTTAGGGGTGTTATTGGTCGTGGTGTTTTAATGGATTTATAAATCCATAAGAATTTGAGAATCTATGTATTTTCAAATCATTAGATTTTGAAGTAACATGATTCAAAATTATATTCGTATTTTCAAATAACATGTTTCGTTTTCGTCGTGTCATGGTTAAATATTCGTATTGGAGAGTAAACTCTTTCAATTATAATAAAAAAATACTCTCTCCCATATTGATCCGAAAAAAAAAACTTGAGCGCTACATTGGTTACCTCTCTCAAAAACGTGAAACGCAAAAAATTCTAATCACATTATGTTACATCAAACTAGCTCCTAAACTAGCATATATATTTTTAAAAATTTTGTCACAAGATCCAATTGTTAGATCATCAAAAGGAATGAGTTTAAAGCCTACAATTTTTTAAAAATTGTTTCATAGATGTCCCACCTACGTGACTAGAGATTCCAAGAAGTAGTTTCATAAGGACAACTAAATCAAACTGAATCTTATAAAAGTATCATGAATCTTACGTTTCTACCCAATTTCTTCGATGATAGACAATGCATACATGTATTTGAAAAGGTTAAACATTAGCTGTTAATGTTTTCATATCTTGCAATAGTGGACTACAACATGATACTTTTGAAAAGAGCATATGGCGGATCACCTTGTGAGTATAAAATGTGGTTATTTTTAGGAGAATGAAAGTGAGACTATATTCTCCAAGTTCACTCATGATTAACCAGATATATTCAAAACCAAAACGAACATAACATAGAACATAGTTTCGTGAGAAATGAAATTTTGTGATTATTGTTGTCTAAGTTTACATCATAAAATGGGGGTTCAAGACATCATATCACTTCCTAGTCGAGTAAACCTTATAGTTATTCTTTCTTTTTTGTGCACAAACCCTATAGTTATTCACTACGAGTGGTTCAAGGTTGAAACACGTTACCATCTCCGATGTAGTGATTTACTTAATGTACTCCCAAAATTCTTTATTTCGGCTTTCTTTGTTTAGAATAATTTCAATTCACGTGGGAGATTATTTGAACTAAACTTTAACTTAATTGGAGTTAATTTGAATGAGAAATGTGTTGTCTAAAAGTTGGTGCTTGTCTGACACAAAACTGGACAAGAACATTTGATGGAGGAGTCTAAACAAGATTAAGTTTTGAAACTATGTCATGAAAAAAAGAATGAAAACATACTAAACCATATGCACGCACACTGACTCGAATCATGGTTAGATTAGGTTTAGATGTTGTTTTGTGTATGTGATCATATGCTCAATAACCTATGATACAAAAATATATTTATGTAATTGATCACTATATATTTCATTTTGTTCAAAAAGATATCATTTTCATCATGCGATGGAAAATTAGATATGCTAAGATAGTCTAAAACTACCCAACCCAGCCCAAACCCATAAAAAAACTCACCCACCAAAACCCCAAACCCATAATAAATCCAACTAATTTATTAAGAAAGTTAAACCTAAACAATACCTTATAAGGTATATGTTTACCTATAGATACCCAATTATATTTTTATCCCCTTTTCTATACACTATAATACTATATACACAATTAAAATTGAATTAAAATTGGGATATGTATATTTTTAAAATTTTGTCATAACTTTTAGTTACTGAGGATTAAATTGAACATGAACACTCTATGATTGAGGATTTTTAAATGATAATTTAAAAATTAAGTACAATTAAATACCATTGTTCTAAAACTCGATCTAATCGGCCGACTAGGCGCCGAGAAGGCACTGAAAAAAGGTTATCCGAAACGGTTTTCCCTTATTCGGTATGAAAAATCGGTTGAAAAAAGTACTTAAAATTTGAATTTTTTAGCTTAAATCCATAAAATAATGATAGATTCGTGTTATTTGAGTTAAATTACAAGAAAAATGAAGGAGACACCCAGTTACCCTTCTTTACCACCATGCGAACATGATATTTCTTGTTTATCTCCCAATTCGCATCAATATAGCATTTATATTTATATAAACACTACTATATAAGTTGCAACGCCTAATCTCTAATAAATCTCCGCCTAGACCGTGTAGGCGCTAGGCTCTAATCCACCGCCCGAATAGCGCCTAACTATTATTTTCAGAATGTTGTTAAAAAATATCCTCTTGTTCATAAATCTTATATCGGAAATTACTTTTGAAATAACGAAAAGTGTAAGATAAGGACAAACTAATTACACGGTGAGGGATGGCGATTTCCGATATTATTCTGGTCTAATTCCGTTCTAATTCCGATCTAGTTTTTCTCTTTATTTCCCTGGGTCTGGGGTTTCTTCTTTCGCTGCATGCGATTATCTTCTCCGTCTATTGCGGTTTTCTCTTCACTTCAATCACTAATTCTCAGCTTCCATCTGTTTCCTTCTCTGCATGCTCCTGATCTTCAACTACATTTTGCCCAGATAAGTTCTCTTGTTCTACTCTCTTCATCTATATCTCCTTCAACATGGCGAATGACTTGTGGAGGAACATGCAGAATCTCAACTTGGGGGCTGATCGGTTACCTTTCCAACCCACTATCGATGGTCAGAGGCGTCGAGATGAGCATAATCAGTTGAGTCTTATGGTTAAATGCATTAATCCCTCTCACCAGAATGTCCACGCTTTGAAGCAAACCCTACCCAGAGCCTGGAAGCTAGAAGGCAGAGTGCTCAATGCTGATACTGTCCAATTCTTTTTCAAGACAGACACCATCTTCTCAATACATTGGAATCAGGACCCTGGTCTTTTAAAGAATGGATGCTAGTCCTTGATAGATGGACTAGGAGATGGTTCCCGGACTATTTGCGCACTATAACATTCTGGGTTAAGTTCTTAAACATTCCAGATGAGTATTGTGATGAAGA